>WSXT02219787.1:0-17024 GCA_011762715.2 Neuroterus valhalla | reverse complement strand
CATTCGAGATCCCGCCCAAGTCGGAAGTTACCACGCAGCTACTGCCGTCGGTTCAGTCTAAAGTAATGATTTATCGTGTACTCACAGTAACATCGCCCTCGTCAGAAACAATAGGAAATCTTCGGTGACAGATTTGTCACGCTATAACTCGTGGACGGCAAGTCGGACAAGAAAAATTTCCACATGAATTTTGTAGATTTTTTTAGGACAAACAACTTTTTTATTCACAGTTTTGCGATAAGCAAATTTTTTCGTGACAAAAAGTGAGAAATAGTATATTGTTTACCGAGTTGGGGACATAGGAGATTCCCAACGAGGTTACCGTACTGTTTTCTTTCACACCTGCCCGAAAAAAACGATTTTGGTGGGAAACAGCGTGAATTATCGATTCCACGAGCGTTTGATGCACCACCGACTTGTAATTGTCAATTGTTTATTGTCAGGTTGTCATATACTCCGGATGGCTGACAGTATGTCGTTTTGAGGTTATGTAAACAAGTGTGAATATATCTGCAGCAGATAAACATTTCTGCGCTCTAAGTTGGTAGCAATGAAACAAGTGAAACACATGAAAGTGCAGGATCGACATTTGTTTTGATATTTAAATTCATTTTAACCTCGAAATGACATGTGAATGATACTTTTAACGAACTCCACTGTCACTAGTGTGGAAAAGTACACTTTTCTACATGGAAACATCAACGATCGTGGAATCGATCATTTTCGCTGTTTTCCACCAAGCCTCCAAAATCGTGTTTTTCGGGACGGGTGTGAAAGAAAAGCTTTTTTTGGTACTTAGCCGCCATCTATCAATCGCACTGTTCATCGCAGCATGTCGACCAAATCAAAACAATTGTAGAAAACATTGCTTCCAACATTTTCTACAAATTTTCCTAAAAACGTACCATTCCCGAGATACATCAAATCTAAAAACTTTTTGAGTTCTTTCAAAAACCCGCCCCTGAAGGATCCCGCATCTCGAAGGTTAAGCTTATTGAGTGCTCTTCTAGCGAATTCCGCAAGAAAAAAGTTTTATTGTATTCTTTTTCAAAAATGACCCTTTTTGTGACAGATTGACTGTACTATTTTGTAAACTCCTAATTTGAATAGCTACTATGTTTATTCTACCAATGCAATATACTCTCTAGGTTTTTCTTGTCCTGATAGGGCCATTTATTTTGATTAAATTTATTAACAGTTCTCTCTTTAATGTCAAAGGGGTGTATCATTTATCAACCATGTCTGGTCTTAAGGCTAGAACAAAACAACTTTAAAAAAGAAAAAAAACTAGTTAGAAAACTGCAGGTTATTTTTACTCCAATATTGAACATTACACTGCAACCTCAAACTGAATCCACCCAAACTCGCTCCTTCTTCGAAATCAGATGAGCGACATTTATTCGCGTGGTTCCGGCCCTGACTGTTTACGTTACAGCTCACTCGAACTCTTTCCAAGGCCGTCGATACCCAAGCCCAAAGCTGGATTAAGTTTGAGGTTCCAGTGTATTATAAATTTTGTATCAATGTTCAGATAAGTAGTGACCAGTGTGTTTAAATGTTAAAGTAAATTACATTCAAGTTCATCCGCCATATTGGTGTTCTCATAGTCGCCATATTGTTTATTCCTGATCTCACTATGTAACTGAATGTCACTAGACACTTCATATTATATCCAACGTATTTTTTTGCTCTACTCTATTTCCTCATAGGTCTTCGACTTTCTTTTTGTCCGTTGTAATCGTTTTTGTATTCAAAAGTGTCAGTTCTATCTTTGAATTGGGTAATCATGTGAGTGCTCTACCATTGAGTTTTTGAAAATATTTACATTATCTACTTGATCTTTAGCAACACGTAGTCTTTATTTTCATAATTTGCTTTTCGAATGATGACTGAATTTTCAATCCTCGCACAATTCTTTTTAATCTTTAACTGATCTGTTATCAATCTCCATGTTCGTCATAATGTTCAATTTGGAGGTTAGTTTATTTTGACGGATTTATCTACTCTTTTATGTACCAAAAGAGGCTTCTCTCACAATAATATAAATTATTCAAGCACAGGCAGCATAATTGAAATCAGTCAATGGAAATAATTTTATAATGATATATTTTCAGGATGTGAAGTTAACTGGTCGGTAAAAATTCTATGTTCGAAACTTAATTCCTCCTGAGAACCGGAAATTCACATATCAGACTGCAGATCTTGGTTTAATCTAGCCTAACCAACCGGCTGCTTGAATAATTAGAAGATTCGCAAACCCCGTTTCTGGCTCTTACAGACAGAATATTAGAACAGATGCCAAGTTCTAAATATCTTGCTATTAGGAATTTTGTTATTTTTGGTTTTTTATTAACTTTTTCAGTTGAATTGCTGAAGCCCAATATTTTACACCAACCATTAACAGGGCTACAATGTATACGTATATCGTACGTCAAATAAAGCAGTTCAAGCACGTCATGAATTGAGCATTTGAAAAGAGGTTTGTGTGTCACAACTTATTTTGTAAAAATTCGTTAATTCAGAACGAGAGTGCAAAATAGGGCAATCTTGCTTTTAAAAATCGGAACCATAAATTTGTTCCTTTTACTGAACACAGTTAGGAGTATTTTTAGTTGAAGAGTAGATTGGATGCTTCAATGTGTCCTCTGAGAGTGGTGAGGAATGACGTCACGTTCAGTATTAGCTTGAACGGTTGTCATGGTGGTTTCAACATTACTGGTCTTCAAAGTGACAGAAGTTATATTGTTATTATCCTGCTTTACTGTACAAGTTAAAGGACCATACATCTGATCCTTTGATAGATCTAAGATGCTCAGTGCACTCAAGGTGTCTTTACTGATATCATCTTGACTTCTTCCAGCTGAGCAAGCCAGGCTTTTTTACATATATCAGCTAACACGTTCTGGATTCAGCTGACTAAATTATCCAAGGAAGGATCTTCCCCAGTCCACAACATCTGATATAGAAGAGTTCCTTTTCCTCATTCAGGAGAAGGAATAAAAATTGGAATTTTCTTTCTTTTAGGTTAGAAAAGTAAAAACAACCACAAGTCTTTCTCTACTAGTTCAGAAATAAAAAAGGGCTTTCAACCCCCCTAAACAAGGTTTGCGTCATTACGTTTTTGTATTTTGGATCCAGTGCGGAAAATAGACGTGGAAAAGAGAAAACCGACAAAGGCTAAGCGGCTTTTAGTGAATACAAATTATTAAAAACAGTTTAATTTTTTTCCTGTACAATTCCTGCTCTTTATTTGAGATAATTTTTGCTGGCATTCTCCCGCACTTTTTTGTTCGTACACTCTAATCGCTGCCTCTTCGAAGGTAATATTTAATTTTTAATCCGGCCGTATTCAAATGCACCGCTCTCGTATCCCCGCTGGGTTCCTCAAACCCTCGTACAGTCCTAATGGGAATACGATTTATATCCTGGCTGCAGCTTATTTTACATTTATGCTAAATAACCGTTGTACGTGCGCTGCTGCTTGTAAGTTTTGCGTCGTGAATGTAAGTAATGAAAAATTGCGGTAGCGACGCGACAGGACGCTACTATTCTTCTAATTACCACTTTACAGCCAACCACGAGACGGAATGAAACTAATTGGATAAATCAGCCTCTGCATTTGCTTTCAGTGCAAAGATAAATTAATAAGATCAATGATGTCCTCCTTCTTTCTACTGAATATTGAAATTTTTGAAAATCTTCAAAGCTATATAGGACAGAAAGAGTATCTAAGAGCAAAGGGGTCAACACGGACTCTTTTACGGAGGTTTTTCATTTCATGGAAGTTCAGCTGTAATATATGATGGTCTTTAAAAGTTGTTTTGAAGAATGAAGATGCCTCAAAGGCAGGACTGATTTCTAAGGAAGAGGAGATTTATACAATCAGGGTAGAGCTTAATTCACGAGTAAGTTCGTTTCATCTCCTAACTGTAATACGCTCTTCTCGCCCCTCATCATCATGTGGATATTAAAAGCATGTTACGGCAGTAATAATTGAATGAGTGGGATAACATGTTTTACAGTCTTTGAACTGCTCATTGTTCTCAAGAAGATAATCCAGATTGGCAATTTACACTTCTAGTTCAAAATATTTGAGAGGAACTCGTAAGTTCTTGACTATCTAAAAAGGTATAAGCGGGCGAATATTTTTTTTTTTGGCAACATGCTATTATAATTAACATTTCGAGTGGAATCAGCATATTAATATAAGTATCCATTTCACTCTAATCAACGACATACTTCACCTAATGACCTAAAGTGTCCACGTTCACAGCATTACCAGACGTTGGTTACAAATGAACAGTAATGCGTAGTTGCTGAACAGAAAGGTAATGCTCGAAAATGTATTTTTTAACTGCTGAATCTTTGAGTGTCTCGATACTCCCAGATTTTTTCATGGAAAAAGGTTTGCACCGCATGTCCGGAAATCGAGGCTCATAAACAAACAAGCTCTCAAACTAATATCTGAACATGTAACGTTTCATTACTGGGTAAAGGAGATGGGAAATCTCAAAGTATTTCCGGGTTTGAAGTCAAGATGTCCCAAATAAAAGTCAAAGAATACTCCAAAATACAACTGTTTAATTATTTTTGGGATTTATTCAATTTGCAACCATATGATATTAAATTCAAATTTGATTTTAATATCATTAGAAATGGATGTTTCTCGATGAAAACTCAACAACAGTTTTTTGCAATTAAAAAAAATACCTACCTAAAAATTAGGTTCAAAGGATAAACTTTACAATATTATAGGTTATACTTTCTTTTGTTTTTCCATGACACCCACATCTATTTTGAAAGAAAAAATCATAATATCCATGCCGTTTTGTTCGCAAACTACTCAAAGGGTTTGATTTAGAAAAATCTCGCGAGAGATATTCGGTTACGAACTACTCGGAAGTTAACTAGTCGCGTCATTATTCCAACATTTTTGAAATTTTGAGGGTGCTGAATCGTAAAAAATGTAGTCATGATCAAAACAGATACAAAGTGTGCGCAGCTTGTGGTAAAAAAGTAGCGTGTGGAACAAAAACGTTGGAATTTTATTATATATCATTGGATCATGAGACGTTATTAGGCAGTATATAAACGATAATTTTTCTCTATCTGGTCGAAAGGTTCTTCTGGGCAGTTGCAATTCAAGCAGACGTGCATATTATACCAAGGCAAAAAGTGATGGTAATGTTACTGTACCGAGCATGCCAAACTATGAGGCCATCATATTACCCAGAGAGACTAGAAACAGTGTTGATGTATGTGATTGTTACATTTGTCTCACTGCTTGATTCAAAGGTCACGTTAAGCTAATAAAGGACGAGGGAAAAAGTGCCAAATTTGTAATAATGTAATAATAGAAAATGGCTTGTACGGTTGCTCCACAGTGGAAAGCTTTTCAGCATCAACAGAAAAAGATAACAAAGCAAAAGAAGATGCCGTTTATAAGTATTGTGCGATCTGTTTTCAAAAAATTGGTAAGGGCCGGAATCATCAATGTTATTCAGAAACTGTTGTGTTGATAATATCACTAAAATAATGAGCCAAAAATTATCTGAGACTAAAAGCAATCAAATTGAGGAGGGAACAGATGCGAGTAATGATTTCGAAATGAATGCGTCAAATTCAAGAGGCAATAAAACAAAAGTGACTATGAACGCCAGTGCTTCTAGAGAGATTGTTTTTGATATAGAGAAGTTAGATAAATATGAAGTTAACACAGGAACATCGAGACCTGTGATTCGGACGGATGCTGAGCATTTTCTGGAAGCTGTATTAAGCAGACGACAAATCATCAAAAATTATACTGTTAAAGTCATGGCCAATGAAGGGCAAGGGTTTTTCAAATTTCGATCAGTATTATCCCAGAAAATTACACATAAAAACACGATGATGTTCTCGAGATGGATTTAGAAGATTATGATGCAGAAGAATACAAGGTACCGGAAAGGGAAAGGAAAACATATTCAGCAGGTGCGATGACAGTAAGGAAAGGAAAATTGACCAGCGTTACAAGACTTCTGCTGGTTTGCATAGTGCATAGTTACATCACGAAGATTTCCGAAAGATTTCAAAGGTTTGAAAGATCTCGCAGAGATTCCACGAAGGTTGGTTTACCAGATTTCGAGAAAGATCAGAGCCTGTATCCGATTACTTTCACCAGCAACAAAAATGAATTCTTATGAATTCGGAAATCGGAAATTCGTCACAGAATAATAAAATAATAAATGTAAAGCTTTAAAATAGGTGCCCCTTTCACAGAATTCTATGATTATTTTGAAAATTGCCAAGAATCGTTAACAGTTTCAAATCATTCAAAAGTATTCCAAAGAATTTGAAATATTCTAGGGAATTTAAAAAACTTCCAATGAATTAACAAGGTGGGTTAAGAAGTTCCAAGGAATTTCAAAAGAAAATGAAGGTTTTTAAATATTTGAGGGTAAGCTGACAAATTCTAAAAAATTTCTAAGCGCTTCACAAAATTCCAGGGGACTCTGAAGATTTCAAGACATTTGGGGAAGATCCCAAAAATTTTAAGGGATTCCTATAGATCCTGATACGAATTTAAAAGAGTTGTGGAGAATTTCCTAGAGTTACCTAAGATCCATATCAAATTTTTGAGGACGTCTAAGGTTTGAAGATAATTTAGAAGATCCACAAGAGTTGAGGGATTTTCCAGGGTTCCAAAGATCTAAAAAAATTGTAGGAAGTTATTTGCAATTGTTTGCATTAATTTGGAATTCACCTTGAGTCCTTAATAATTTATTCTCAATTATTTTGAACTTGTTTTAATTTTCAAGAATTGTCTTGAATGCCCGAACAACTAAAAATCTTCTAAATTCCCTGATGAATTCTTCTCATAAGTTGTAATTTATTCTATCATGAGCTCCACTTGAATTTGCCTCCAAAATCACCTTGACTTCGTATTAATATAATGGAATTTGACTTATTTCCCTTAGGTCCCTCTGAATTCATTCCAATTTTGTTGGAATGAATTCAGTTTTGATGGATTCATTTCAATTTTTCTATTCGATCCCCCTGAAAATAAACAAACAAATTATTATTCTTTTTAACCTTCTCATTAATTGCTTTCTGCCATAGATAGTTTAAGCAATTTCCCATCGCTTGGCGTTTTTAAAAACAACAATTTCGCGGGCTTTGTCCTCTGCGTGATTGTTTGGATGTCCTCCTCAGCAAGCATTCGAAACTCCGTCCTACCGCATGTTTCAAAGACACGCATTAGTTTTATATAATTATTTGAGGGAAGTTTATACTCCGTATTTTTTAAGTGACGGAACGCGTGTCACTTGAACGCGTTCACTTTTTTTCCTTCTTTTTTTATATTCAACGTTATACAATGTTTCACTTATATAACAAAACGTTTATAAAAAATAGCAAAAATTGCAAAAGAACCCCGATTTTTGCGATTCAAACTTTGTTGTAAAGCTATTGACAATGATGTATCAAATGAGTGAAAATTTGTTGGAAATTATTTGAAATGCAAGAAGTTGCATTCTCGTAGAATCTATATGTCGTAAACCATGCTTGTAAAAGTTTTAACAGGTGGCATATATTTCTTCAAATAAATAAGTAGTAAGCAGGGGTCTTTAAAATTTGAACCGTTTCATTATGTCGTTTTCACTTCTATTACGAAACGATAATGAAATAGCAAACAACGCAAAATTAGCCCGATTCTTCCGTTTTAAACTTTATTTTAACGCTAATAAAAATAACGTATCGAATGTTTAAAAAATTGGTTGAAAATTCAGCAAAATTCAAGAAGTTGCATTTTCGTAAAATCTGTAGAACGTAAAGAACGCTCGTAAACATTTCAACGGGTGTCATATATCCCTCTCTAGACTAAAAATTTCAGCCGGTATTAGATTCTAAAGTAAATCACGCTGTCAGTGTAACGCAAATTTATGACTTCACAGCGTAACGATACAAAAATAATTTTATGAAATTGGTCCGTACTCACGAAATCTTTCTACCCTCGTAAAGAGGAACTTCGTTCCAAAAATGGAAAATAATTATTCAATACTGTTCATTTAATCAAAATTGATCAATGTTTGCATGCTTGCCGTGTATTTTGACGGGTAGTAACCCACGAACATGGGTGGCGCCGCAACTCGGCCTTGGTCAAGACATGGTACACTTTCATATCAGAGTACCACGGAGCTGGGTTAGACGTTATGCCCGTATTCATCAAATAAATAGAAGAAAATGACGATCAATATCAGATCGCGATAAGTTTACAGCTAGGTTTACAGCTTTTGAAATAAATATTTCAGGGTCCATAAGATGACATTGACTTGTAGAGAAAAAGATCCACTTTGGAATAAAAATTCGAAAAGTTTGTATTCCATAAAACTTAAAAAATTATGGAAATTTGACAGGGAACTACAAATTGATGATGAGAGAAAGAAGCCTACTAAAAATGTTTCAAGTTGAAGTAGAACTCACAGAGAGAAAAATATAAAAACTAGTGTCAGCAACAACATATGAATGAGAATATTGAATAGAGGAATTTGACGCCAAGCACGTGGTCCGGATACCGCGAGTCACATTGCATTTGCATGAATTGCTAGGAGCCGAGACAATTTGGACTCGTACACATAATTAATAGGGCGCATTAATTCCAAGATTTTTTCTCAGAGACGAACACATGTTGCCCTAACGGTGCCAACTGTCTCGCAATTTGGCTAAATAATTACTAAACTTGGCCCGCGAAACGCATTTAGCGTCGCGGGGCTAGCCGTGCTAAAGCGGCGCGATAGTTACCGTAGTGCAAATAAATCTTACGAGCGTAGCATGCTTTATTCTTTATGCTCTATGGCAGATGAGTTATCATCGAGGAGAGAAAAAAACAAAGAAGAGACAGAAAGCGTTTTTTGTAGTTTTTGGTCACAGTTTTGGTAGCTACATTGCTGAAACCAGGGTACCTGGTAATACGGATGGCCATACGTTTTCGAGTACGGTCGGTATCCTGGGGCAGGACTGCCATCCTAAGCCGACTTGACTAATTGGCAGTGTTATAATCATGGGTACATGGTTAGGTTGGTATTACTGCGAGTTATAGCCCCATCCTGAGCCGACCTCCCACATCCCGCTAGTCACCCAACCACCCCGTTACACATTTGTGCCGAGGGGGCGTTTAATGATCCTACCGTTTACGCAAATTTTCCCATTATGCGACGCGGTTTCGGCCGCCAAACGGGTCGATTCACGCCAAAACGAGCGTCATTTCCTGGTGGTTGGAATCCAACAAAATTGCTATTCTACTGGAGATAGGGGCAAACAGGTTCGGCGTGGTTAGGTCAGTGTCATTGGGAATGATTGTAAGAAAAACAATCCTTCTAATCTTAAGGGAATTTTTCCGAACATGATGGAAGGAACTCATTCCTTACTCTCTAACGACTCTCAAAATTAGCAGTACATAGATGATCTCTAATTTTCATGTGCATTGACTTCAAAGTATGATGACTGTCAAAAAAGGATGAAAGCAATTTTCTGTCATGTCAGCTGCTTTTGAAGAATTGGATATAACTTGCGAGAAATTGGTTACGTTTCAATTTCCAGTAATAGCTCGTAGGATTCATATTATATTTCTCTGACCTAACTTATAAGTCTGAATATGTATCAGTGCATTCATATTTTCGGCAGCAGTTAATGAGATTCCGCGATAAACGAAATCTACTTGTCCTGTCCTCTTCTCGCTAAAGACAATCTTGCATCCCGTTTTCCTATTGCTTTCCTCAAATGGAATATGTTTCATTTACGTCATCCTGAAACTTATCCTCTACATGTTTGTTATTGAGGCTGCAAATCATTCTTCAAAATCATCGAATGATTTTGCTAGAACAATCCTCTCTTACGCGAATGCTAGGCTGTACGGAAAACCAAAACTTCTTCTTCCAATCAGACATTTGCTCATGCATATGGGTAATTGTAAAAATGAAGATCAATATAAAGTCTCAATATTAATAAATTCAATTATAAACTCTTGTTTAATTTTATTTCTTCTTACAACTATCTATTCTCATTCACAAACGCTTAGCTTCGATTGCAGTATCATTGCCATTTTCGCAACAACGACGGGCAAACGTTATCACGAGGAATACATAAGGAACGATGTTCCAGCCATTCGATATATATCAATTGCTATTGTTGCTATCGATCGGATGTATTGATTACACAGGCACACAAAAAAAAACAAATTCTCTGTACATCAGACGAGACCCACCTACGGGCATGTTTTCCAACCCGCTGAATCCAAATTTCGAGTCAGTTTAGGCCGTACACCCTCTAATTTGGTTGAATTGTAAAAACCGTAAGAAATAGCGAAAATTGGAGGTATTATTATTAAAAATAATGTGTGGATCTACAGCATGTGTAATTTTTATGTATTTTGATCCGTCGAATACTAACTTAAAGTACACTTAGATCACAAGCCATTTTGAATTTGAAAAAATTGTCGAAAACTCACAAAAATTGTGAAAAAACCATGAAAATTTGCCAAAATCGCGGAAAATTGGGATGATCTTCATAAAAAAGTTATGTAGACTTGGATCAATAGAAATTTTTCTGTAATTTAATCTGCCTCATCCGAACCTGCAATGTATTTGGCCCATATTCCCTGAGACACTAGAAAAATGGCATGAAAACCAATAAAATAGCAAAAAAAACTCTGCACTTCGTACCAAAATTTACCCTCATTCTCTCAAAAACCGTCAGTCGCTTGGTAAAAACATATTCAACATGAAATATGTATTTTTAGAGGATCTAGAACTTTTATCCGAAGCTTTCTTAAAAATATTCACTATTCGCTAAGCTGGACGTAAGCAAACATGATTTTGATGGGTTTTTCATGGTTTTTACCTTGAAAATCAAATTTCCGGGTGTTTTCACTATCATTTTCGTGATCAACGCGTTAAAATACATAGATGTACAGGGTTTGAAATTAATCGAAGGTAAGCGCTGCGATCTGAGTCTTCAAACCTTTTTTTATTAAGATAATCCCATTTTTTGACGATCTTGGCAATTATTATGGGTTTTATACAATTTTCGTGAGTTTTTAACAATTTTCTTGGATCCAAAACGGCTTATAATCTTAGTGCACTTAGAATTAGTATTCAACGGTTCAAAATACATGAAAATTATGCTTGCTCTAAATCCACAAATTATTTTTATTACTGAAACATTCAATTTTTGCTATTCCTTACGGTTTTTCTGCAATTCATTCGGAATTGGAGGGTGTGCGGCCTAAACTGACTTTAAATTTGGATTTAGTGGGTCGGAAAAGATGCCCGTAGATTGGTCTCGTCCAGTGTACAGAGAACTTGTTTTTTTTTGTGTGGCGGTGTTATCTTTGTCAATTTACTGTTCTTGGATTGTGCTCAGATGTGTTTCAAATATGTGAAAATAGACACAACAAAAATCCAACTATCAAAGTTTTATATGTGGCGAATTTCGAGATTAGGAACGACTTTTCTGGGATTCGATTCCTATCGTTGCTATCGATCCGGTGTATCGATTATCTGCGTGAATCAGCTGTCGTTGGTGTGCTGTACTCAGCCACGTTTAAAATTCTGAAAAAAAACAGGCTTAACAATGATAGGACCAGTAAATTTTAGTGAGCAAAGCATTTGAAAATTTCGTCCTAATCTTGTGAACTACATTATACCAATTCAAGGAAATGTAAACCGTCTATTCTAATATAAAATTATATTTCACATTGCATTACACCGCATTATAAAATATTCTTAATCAAGTTCTTTTTTCAGAACACGTGTAGATAAGACGCTAAAGATACACTGGAACCTCAAACTTAAGCCAGCTTCGGGCTTGGGTATCGAAGGCCTTGGAAGAAGTTCGAGTGAGCTGAAACGTAAACAGTCAGGGGCGAATACACGCAAGGATGGCGGAGAGTGGAGCGAGGAGAGCGCCCCTCTCCAAACCCTCCGCACCGTCTCGTCCACGAGCCATCCACGATCTCATTTCGAAGAAGGAGCGAGTTTGGGTGAATTCAGTTTGAGGTTGCAGTGTATTTCTTTCGGCATTTCAAGTTGCTGACTGACAATGAGGATCCTACGAAAACAAGTTTTTTCAATCAAAACGTTTTATTTTCAAGACAGCAAACCTAACTCGAAAGAAATTATCACATGCCCCCACTCCCCTCCCATAGGGAGGAAGAAGAGTTACCATCAAAATATCAAATAAGAACTCATGTTTTTTCCACAGATTTCGATTCCCTATGAAAAATACTCAGTTTGATTGGAATATCTTTTACGTTTTTCGACAGATAGAACTGCAAAGGAAACCATTCAAAATTTCGAAGTTTCCCCCGCGCTGTCCCACTTTTCATCCTGGTAAAAAAGTTTCTGTCGCATAGACTTTTCTCTTGAGATCTATTTCTCAGAATATTTCGATGCCTCAAGATGATGAAAACACACTGTATAATAATATAGATTGGTAAAATTGCAACCTTATTCTACAGCATTCTTGCTATCACTATTAATGTTACTTTGCCCCCCCCCCCATTTTTGGTGGATGTCTGCATTTTAGATTAGATCCTCTGAACCCAAAAAAGACCTTCACAAATGTGTTTATCTGTATTTTTGATTGTCTGTCTATATGTGCACTCATCTCGGATTGTAAGACCACTACTCATAGTGTCGTCTTCATGGCTGTTCACGCTTGAGTGCTTCTGTCTTTTCCTCAGAGCGTTTATCAACAGCCTATCTGCTCGAGTAGGCAGGGCGGTACTACGCAATTTAAAATTGCTCACTTAGCGAATATCTGCGTAGAGCTTTCAGATACTATATGCCGCCCTGAGTGTTAGCATAAGCGTGCCCGATAATCGCTTCAGATCCAGTTCGAACTGGATTTTTAATTACGTCGGATATATAACCGACAAGCCTCGAGGCCAGCCTCATCACCCGAAATCAGTGTTTTTATGTGTGTCTATCTGTGAGCGCGGTAACTTCCGAAGAGATCGATCTGATAAACTCGCCTTTGACACATGCTTTGAGTGTCAGAAGCTAAAGGTCAAGTTTTAATGCAGCTGTTTTCGATTAAGATTCGAAAAGTTGCGGCTGTTTAACAAGTATTGCGATCGTTTTTTTTCAAGAAATTAAAATTCTATCAAAGTTCCACTGTAGTACCCGGGAACTCGAACAATATTATTATTTATGAATTTTCGCGATAAAAGAAGAATTGTCACAGTTGCAGCAATTCCAATTCCGAACTCCTAGAATTTTGGTTGCACAAAAGATGATGAAAAATAGAAAATCTCATTTTCCGGTCAAACTATGCTAGGAATGGAAAAAAATAACAGCAGAAATCTGTGGAACCAGGAAATATTGAAAAATTTGTTATTGATTCCACTTCAATAGGACAACTAGTCTTTGTTTCATCAATAATAAATAATAGGGAAAATGAAAAAATTGAGTATTTGGACAAACTTCACAAGTTTAGGAAAGAAACGGAAAAAAGTTCTTCACCACAAAAAGATAAAAAAATACCTTCCTCATTGTTTGTCAACAGGAAAGATTGGAAGACAAACTTTGTTCGACTAGAAAGATCTACAAATGTTTTCATCGATTATTTTTCGATGGACCACATAGTTCCTGTCTTATTTGTGAAGAAATAAGTCAAAAATGAAAGAAATTTTATTTTTGGGAAAACGGCGCAACTAGAGTTAAAGATAATATTGAAGAGTTCGTGTTTGGGACAAATTTCAATCGAGTGTACATCAGAAGACGTGCGATGTTAATGTATTCGTCAAAGCAGAAAAAGCTCAAACAAAAGAGAACTCACAAACATCGAATTTTAATAGTTGACGTTTTGCCTTCTAGTTTTAAAAGCTCTATAAACAAATGTAGGCAAGAACAGTTTAACTTATTATCGAGCACGAAGCGCGATATCCAACAGACGCGCTCTCTAGGCGCTCTCTGGGAGCGAATGGAAATGTGGATCAAGAGGATACGCGTCCTGATTTTTTTCTTGTTCTAACCAGATGATAGGTACCAAGGCTTGGTTCTAACTCTCAGCTTGGATCAGGTCAGCTGGTTTTATTACTATTACTTTACTCCTATTCGACCCCACTTCATATCAGATATCAAGAAGAGAGATTGGTGAAAAATCACCCAGAAAAGAGAGAATGTGTTGAAGATGATATTATAATTAAATCACATGCAGGTGGATTTGTATTCGATGATGTTTTCTGTATTCAACGTAATTCTTGGAAAAAGTTCTGAAAGAAGTCTTAATTTTCTAAGGTTATAAATCTTTTCCGAAGGCAAGCTGAATGAAAAGAAGAACTTCGCTCGTATCGTGAATCCTTACCTCAATGCCATTGCCCATGTTCGATCCACAGTTATGATTATTATTTTACTTTTCCACAAATTCCCTCCCTCGATTTAAGGTTTTGAGTTTTTATAGGTCCACTCTTTATAAACATTGATGTTCAGGGTTAGGCTCTTGTAAGGGCCTAAAAGTCCACACATAACATTTTGCTCTATTCCTCAGGACACCTCACCCCACAAAAAGTGATGTGGGGACCAACAGCCTAAGGTGAGTTTCGAACTATCAAGAGCAGCAGCTACTTCATGATTCTAGAAACTGTTTTCTCTTGAAGGTACTCGACTCTAAACTAGGTCCTTCGTGGACCGCCGCTGGATCCCAGAAAGCTGGCCAAAAACCTCAAAATTCTAAATTATCGGATGAGGTGAATGTTCATTTACACTTGTGTAGGGGGAATTATAGAATCATTTTGTAAAAGCACAAGTCACTATAATCAAAACTGTCCTTGTGGCGAGCAGTTGAACTCAACTCTTCACCCAAATCACGCGCTTCAGTGTGTTTCTCGAGTTTCGAGCGTTCGACGAAAAACGTTGTTGTTCTGTGAGTGCGTCTCCGAAAAAGACGAGGTAACATGGAGGATATTCCTGCCACTCCAAATTTTTTTTTTCATAAAATTCAGGAATTTACTTATTGCATTATTTTCTTGGATGCAAGTGCGCGCGCCGGTGTTTCCCGTTTTCATCGCCAAAATTTATAAAATTTTTGATTCCCTTGAAAAAACTTTCCCCGGTGTACCCCTGTAAGAATCAATGCGCTTTTGCTTCGAATTTTAATGCAAACTCCCGGAAATTCGTTCAAATCCAATAAAAAAGAAACCACTTTTTTTTACTTTGAAAAAAAATACTGAGAGGTAGCGCAAGCCCCATGAAGATTAACACGTAGTTCCCATAAGAAAAGAAGACGTTTTTGAAAATTTTATTCAGGATTCGCAATACTATGTGAATCGAGTTCGAAATTCACCATTTTTCTTTACAGATAATCACCGGATGCAAATAAAAAATATTACTTTCCAAATATCACCCCCAAAAGCCTGTTTTATAGGATCCCAAAGAACCCCTCAAAGTGAAAAAATGGGTTTTTCGAATTTCTGGCGCTGATTAGAATTTTCGTGCGGTTTTTTCAACGCAGATTGTTTCAAATACAATAAACACTACTTTATACTGATAATTATATGTTTATTTAAATTGTTTAAACAATTTACTTTTGTTTTTAGAAATTTTCTCTTAGAAAAGGATTTTCACTTGGAGTAATTATTTGACCTAATTTAGCAAAAATAAATATTTGAACAAATTATTATTGTTCGTAGCTATCTCCGTCTACATTAATACTACATAGTTGCCGTTTTTTCCTGCAATTTTGGACTTTTCCAGAAACTTGCGGTTTTTTCTGAAATTTTTAACTTTTTTCCCTCTTTTCACTTGAAATGAGGTAATATTCAATTCAGTTTACCAAAAATAATCGTTTGAACACATCATTATTGTTATTCACTATTTTATTTTAGATTAGGGCGAGGAAGTTGCGGTTTCTTTTTAACTCTTCAGCTTTTTGTCCACTTTTCTCTAAGTGAGGTAATAATTAATGTGCCTCAACAAATGTGCTGATGTGAACAAGTTTTTATTGTTTCTTACCATTTTCTCTTAGATAAGTGCTAGAAAGTTGTGGTTTTTCCTGAAACGTTTTACTTCGATTTAACTCCTTAACTGTGAACAAATAATAAGTAGAGATTAGAGATATTTGATAGATATTTGAAATGTGCTTCAAATTTTCTACATGGATCCCGCATGGCCCGACAATGAATCAATTAAAAATTCCAATAAGTGAAAAGTGTAAAATTTTCGAGACATGTCCACTATTTTGGGTCCAGCATATTGAATTTTGAGTTTTTATGATCATTTTCGAAATCGGCGAACCCATCGTACCCCATCGTACACATGAAGCAATGCTTCAATCACGGATATTGCACCTTATAAAACTTTGCATAACCGGCAATTCTTGTACATTGCCATTCTTGGCATTCTTGCATTCGTTCGCTTCACTTTTGGAGATGGTTGTTCAATTGACATCGGGTAAAGCCTTATCATAATTCTGACTGTAACGAAAGGTGCAGTAAAATCAATTTCGACCCTGCTAAGCCTGATTCATCTCAACTGTGGTTTCTGGGTTCTCTTCTCATTATGAGCCTAACCTTCGAATATGAAATTGGTTCCAATTTCGATGTTGTGTAAGTTGACTCTGGTTATTAGTTATGTCAGTGAAGGTCAATTCCCACTGCGAGAGTGCTCGTTGAATTTGGTTTTTATCCGAGGAATTAACAGTTGCCACAGATTCGCGATTCCTTTGGCATCAAACTGATGGGCCTATGACAAAACCACCGAACGCTTCCTCAGGTTGCGGATAGAAGGCCCCTGCGCCAAGGATTTCTGCTGAATACGGTTACGAAAACTAATGAGCAGTCGCGGGCTATTGCCTAGGGATGGTCCCGAAGTAAAAACCCTCAAGCTAAGGCGTAAACAACCGTGCTGAAAGCTGAATGGCACCTGGGTGAGGTGTTCTTCACGGTCTCACAGAAAAATCTACGCTATTGCTCTTGGTCTTCGAAGAGACAAGAAAATAAAATATCTCTGGATCACAGGCGGAAGAATTTTTTGTAGAAAGGAGGATGG
>WSXT02219776.1:0-17025 GCA_011762715.2 Neuroterus valhalla | reverse complement strand
CTGGTTCCTATCGGCTGTCCGCGACTGCTTATTCTTGTATTCGCAGTTAACCTCAGGGGTGTTTAACCTCAGAGGCCTTTCCTCTATCCGCAACCTGGGGACGCGCTACGTAGTGGACTGTTAATAACAAAAAACTAACAGATTTCGAGCCTAGAGAATTCGAAAAATCGATTCTCCCAACTAAAAAATATAAAAATAAACAAAGTCTCCGACTGGACATAGAAGTGCCTGTAGCAACCTCCGCTAGTGCCCAGACTAGAATCCCATTTCGTTCTTTAGGATATATCAGCTTAGTTGAAAATTTATCTGGTTTGAATTTCAACTGTTCTGTTGATTATTCATTTCAATGTAGAAAAACTCAATCATTATAGTAGATATTTGTCTATCTGGATAAAGAATTCGTCATTTTGCATTGGCAATTACTTTTTTTTTCAGAAATTTATCTTTCTGGCTTCAAAAATTTGAATATTTTGTCACAAATTTTTCATCGAAAATTCAAACATTTTGTTGTAAAATCATCTGCTTTGTTCGAAAACTGAACTGCTTTGTTGAGAATTAACTTTTGTTGGATTGATAATTAATTTTTTCAACTGATTGAAAATTCTTCTTTCTGAATTGAAAATTCAACAATTCTTCAAATAAATTCATTTCCATGACTCGAAAGTTCGGATGTTTCCGAAGAGAGTTTAATTAGTTTATTTTTTTTCTTTGAGACTTAAAGCATTTGATTTTCAAAGTAATAAGGATTATGAAATTTTCTAGGATGTTCTTCTAATTATATAAACAATTCGTCTACATTGAAAATTCAACTATTGGTTTTAGAATTGATACTTCTTGGTTCGAAATCCAGGTTTTTGTCTCTGAAATTTTGAATAATTTTTTGGAAATTGATTTTTTTTTCGAAAATTGAATTATTTTTTCAAAAAAATAATCAATTATTCGTCTTTTCGGATTGAGAGTTCATTTTTTCCCTTATTAAAAAATTCTTCCTTTCGGATTGGAGATTCAACTATTCTTCGAAATGTTTTCCTTTTTGATTGAAGTAATAAAGATAAAATAAAAATGAATTTTTTTTAGATATTTGTCTTTTTGTATAAGAAATTCGTCTATCCAGAACAAAAATTCAACTATTGGTTTTAGAATTGATATTTCTTGGTTCAAAATACAGGTTTTTGGCTTTCTGATTTTGAATAATTTGTAGGAAATTGATTTTTTTGAACTGTTCTTTTAAAAAATCATCAAATATTCGTCTTTCAGATTAGGAATTTATTTCTTTTTTTATAAAAAATTCTTTCCTTCGGATTGAAATATCAATTATTCTTCCATCAGGAAAGACAATATAAAAGACGAATATCTATAGATATTCGTCTTTTTGTATAAAAAATTCGTCTATCCAGATAAAAAATGCAACTTTCGGCTTTTTACTTTTAAATGATCTGTTGGGAATTGATTTTTTCGAAAATTAAACTGTTTTGTTGAAAAATCATCAAATATTTGTTTTTTCGGATTCAGAATTCAGTTTTTTCCTTATCAAAAAATTCTTCCTTTCGGATTTTAAATTCAACTATTCTAAGAAATTTTGTCTTTCTAGATTGAAGTAATAAATATAAGATAAAAATGAAATTTTGTTAAATATTCATCTTTTTGTATAAAAAATTCGTCTCTCCAGAATAAAAATTCAACTATTTGAGTTAAAATTGATATTTCTTGGTTCGAAATCCATGTCTGAGGCTCTGGAATTTTTAATAATTGGTTGAAAATTGATTTTTTTCGAAAATTAAACTGTTCTGTCAAAAAATCTTCGAATATTCGTTATTTCGGATTGAGAATACATTTTTCTTCTTATTAAAAAATTCTTCCTTTCGGATTGGAAATTCAACTATTCTTCGAAATTTCGTCCTTTTTAATTGAAGTAATAAGGATGAAATAAGAAGGAAATTTTATTAGATATTCGTCTTTTTGTATAAAAAATTTGTCTCCAGATTAAAAATTCGCCTATTGGTTTTCGAATTGATATTTCTCGGTTCGAAATCTGTGTTTTTGGCTCTGAAATTTTGAATGATTGATTGGAATTTTTTTTTTCGGAAATTAAACTGTTTTGTAAAAAAATCATCGAATATTTGTCTTTTCGGATTAAGAATTCATTTTTTTTCCCTATTAGAAATTCTTCCTTCCGGATTGGAAATTCAACTAATCTTCGAAATTTTGTCTTTTTTGATGAAAAAATGAGAATAAAATAAAAATTCAATTTTGTTAGATTTTCGTATAAAAATTTGGTCTATTTAGATTGAAAATTTAACTATTGGTTTAGGAATTGATATTTCTCGGTTCAAAATCCACGTTTTCGACTTTATCATTTTGAATAATTGGTTGGAAATTGATTTTTTTTTTCGGAAATTAAACTGTTTTGTAAAAAAATCATCAAATATATGTCTTTTCGGATTAGGATTTCATTTTTTTCCTCATTGAAAATCCTTCCTTTCGGATTGGAAATTCGTATACTCTTCGAAATTTTGCCTTTTTTATTCAAAGTAATAAGGATAAAAAAAATTTTCGTTAGATATTCGTCTTTTCGCATAAAAAGTTCGTCTACACAGATTACCTATTCAACTGTTGGTTTAGGAATTGATATTTCTTGGTTCAAAATCCATATTTTCAGCCTTCCCTTTATGTTGAAATGTCAACTATTCTTTGAAATTTTACCTTTTTTAATTGAAGCAATAAAGATAAAATAAAAATGAAATTTTTTTTAATATTCGTCTTTTTGTATAAAAAATTTGTCTATCCAGATTAAAAATTCAAGTATTTGTTTTAGGATTATAATTTCTTGGTTCAAGATCCATGTTTTCGGCTTTGTAATTTTGGATAATTTGTTGGAAGTTGACTTTTTTTCGAAAATTGAACTATTTTGTTAAAAAATCATCAAATATTTATCTTTTCGGATTATGAATTCATTTTTTTCGTCATTAAAAATTGTGCCTTTCGGATTAGAAATTCAACAATTCTCAGAGTTTTTGTTATTTCTTATTGAAAATTCAACTGTTTTCGGACGTAAAAAATTCGTCCCAAGACTGCGGGTGCAAATCTAGCTCCACCGCTGGTATCATTGGGTCCCAGGCTCAGGCCAACCATGGGCCAATGGAAAAAAAAAACTTAAAAATAAAAGTTTTTATGTCCAGTAGCATGAAATTTGGGTTTCCAAATCCGATCCTGAATTTTTCGGATCTCAAGGAGTGAAGAGATAATGACGTAAAAAAAAACCACAGAAGCGCATCAAGTATTCACGCCCTAGGGAACAAACTGCGGATATACGAACAATAGATGATTCTGTTCGTTAAAAAATTAAAAGCACTTTTATCATTCTACGGTGAAAACCGCCCTAATGGTTTTTCTCTGCATACGTGAATCTCATGAAAAATCTGGTTTCCCTGCTCACTTTTGCAGATTTTTTCAGAGTAGCGGTTCATGGAAGGACTTGAAATTCCGGATCATTTCAAGGTTTTCCAAGCTTTTTCGAGTTAGGCTCGTTTAATTTCCCAGGTCAGCTTAAAACAACTCAAATTTGGTTTTCGTAATTTTTTCAATTATCATAGAATTTTCAAAGCCCCACAAGTAACATGCCGGTATGATCAGGTTTTCGGCTTATACATTTGAAATTTTAAATCTTCGTAACGAAAAAACGAAATATTTCATGAGATAGTTGGATTTTTTACCCGAAAAACATGAATTTAGAGCCAAGAAATTTTCTATTGGAGGGGATACATTTTCGAGAAGGATGGGTATTGTTTATTCGCGAAGAAGTTGAATTTAAAAAAAAAATGTTAACCATATAGTTAATGTTAAACCGACTTGTTGAATTTTCAACATCCAATAATGAATTTGAAAAAAATCAATTGTTGACGAAACAGCTGCATTTACAGCCCAAAAATTGAACCTTTAAACAAACAAAAAAAAACTAATTCTTCCAAAAATAGTTCGATGTTCCATCAAATTGTTGAATTATCAACTCACAACAGTAAATTCAGAGAAAATTCAATTCTCAACCAAACAGTTGGATTTACAATAAAAAAATGAAGCCTTCGGTCAGAAGAGACAAATTTTTATCAAAATAGTTGAATGTTTAACCAAACATTTGAGTTTTCAATCTACAAACATGAATGTAAAAAAATTGAATGGTTAAACAAACAGTTACATTTACAACCAAAAAGTTAGACCTTCAATCAGAAAAAAAATGATTCTCACCAGAATATCTGAACGTTTTATTAAATTGTTGAATTTTTAACCTTCAAAGAAAATTTCCAAAAAAAATGGAATCGCTTACCAAACACCTGTATCTACAATAAAAAAATCGAATCGTTAACGAAACAGTTGCATTTTCAACTGCATAGTTGAACCGCCACCCAAAAGATATGAATTCGCACCAAAATAGTTGATATTTTAATCAAATTGTTGAATTTTCAATCTTCAATGATGAGGTAGAGAAAAATTCAATTGCGAACCAAACAGTTGCATTTGTAACCAAAAAGTCAAACCTTCAACCGAAAAAAAAACGAATTCTCACCAGATAAGTTGAAAGTTTAATTGAATGGGTAAATATTTAACCTAGAATAATGGATTCGAATGAAATTTGATTGTTAACCAAACAATAAATAGTATTTGCAACTGAATAGTTGAACTTCCAACCAAAAGATACGAATTCGCACCAAAATAGTTGATTAATTAATCAAATTGTCGAATTTTCCACCTGCAATGATGAGGTTGAAAAAATGCAATTGTTGAACGGAAAGTTACATTTACAACCAAGAGGTTGACCTTCCACAATAAAAAACAAATTCTCACCGAAATAGGAGGATGTTTAACAGAAATGTTGAATTTTTATCCTAATAATTAATTTTTTTAAAAAATCCGAGTTGTTAAATTTTTAATCTACAGTGATTAATTCCTAACCAATTGTCGAAAATCTCTTACAAGAAAGATTTGAATTGAAACCGAGACATATAAATTTCTGACTAAATAGGTGAATTTTCAAACCAAAAGACGTATTTTTTATTCATAATGACGAATCATCAAGAAACATCCAGATTTTGACAATGAAAAAAAAAAACTGCATTGAGGAAGAAAGATTGAATTATAACAAAATCGATCAATTTTCAACTGAAGAATATATGAGTTATATTTTTACATAATAACACGAATTAAAAAAAAATTATTCAAGAAGAACAGTTCAATCTTCAATTATTGTAGGATTTCCCGTTTATGAAAATTTAATCTCAAACCCAAAATACAAAATAGTCGACATTTCAATCATAAAAATATAAGTTTAATAAATTGAACTTCATTACTTCAAACTTGAAGTATCTAGTCGAAAAATTATCTTTTCCAATTGTAAATTTGTATAGTCGCACAGTGGTCTGGAGGACCCAAAAAGTTGGCCATAAATCGAAAATCGAACTTTTTTCTTTCGCGCTTTCGAGTACACTAATTCATTATTGGCATATTTATACATCAAATGGCAAAAGGAAAGCGCGCTTAGTTACCTATACGACTGCAGGGAGCGCTGCAGTCAGCTATTTAGATGTTTGCGTGGAGCGTGCTCCGCAACGTCAAAGTTCGCGCTCAGTTTTAAGTGGTATTACGTTACATAAAAAAGCTGAATTTCTGCTTTTATTATGGGGACGGCTGTTGGAGGTATGTATAATGAGTTTTTAATGCGTGTCGAACGTTATGTGGGCTTTCAGGATATTTTTGAGTAACACATGAAAAAAATCTCTATCTTCGCAAAAACCCATTCATTTGGTTGTAGTTTAACGCCGTTTACTCAAGATTCCAATTGGATTATCTAACTGAAGGCCAATTGTTCATGAATTTTTTAAATTTAGCTGCACATATTTGCACCATTCGTCACAATCGGTTTTTTCTTGAGCGCTCGCGCGCTCGTCATTGGGCTAGGTAGGCATTTGTCGCACGGGATTTATGAAATCTCCACGTTTTGAGACCTCCTGATTCGGAAAAAGGAGTGTCCACCTTGGTGTCTGTCTGTTGTCGTTGTCGTTGTAGTCTTCATACTCCATAACCCTTGAAAGCCTAATCGGATCAGATTGCCATCTGGCACACATTTCGAGGGACCAAGAAGACAATTCGAGTTCGTTAACCAGCTTTTTTTATCCTCATAATTTTTTCCGATAAAAACGAAATTGTCAGAGTTATGGTATTTTCAAAATTCAGAAATATAGAAGAAAATGAGAATTTCAGTCAAATAACGCAAGATTGAAAATAAAGTCAGAGAGAAAAAATGTTTCTTCTTGGGAGCTCTACAGTATCGTGAATACAACTTTCTGAATTTTCTCAAAAAATCGAAAATTCCAATTTCGATCGCACAAAAAATATTAAAAAATAATCTGTAAACTCGATATCTTTCGAGAGAATGATCATATTCGATCGTACTTCCGCATACATTTTTAGGGACCAAAAAGACGAGTCGAATTCAGTAAGTAGCTCTTTTGGATCAAAAATGAAAGAGGGGGAGCATTTTCAAAATTTTGTTGCACTTTTTTTCCAAGACTCCAAAATCGTAAGTACAGTTTCTTATAGTAGGTAAAAAGTGTAACAATTTATCCTTATGCTTTTCTTTGATAAAAACAAAATTGTCAAAGTTGTGATTGAAAATAAACTCAGTGAGGAAAAATGTTTCTTTTTGGGAGCCCTACAAGATCGTGAATACAGTTCTTGAATTTTCTCGAAAAATCGAAAATGCCAATTTTGATCGTACGAGAAATAATGACGAAAAAAATAAAAATTTCAATTTTGTCATCCAACCTTGCATTTGAATTCCTTGACCTCGAAAACCTCCCACTAAAAGTTTTCGCGAGCGTCATAGCACTTTTTCGAAAATCGGTCGGCCATTGTGGATTGGCCATTTTGTTCTTTGAAATTGTGATCACATATTTGAATTCCTTGACCTCAAAAACTATAGAATATCGATTTTCGCGCTTTCCTGTTGAAAATTCGATTTATGGCCAACTTTACGGGACCTCCAGACCACTGTGAGTCGGCAGAAATTCATGCATTCCGTTGATAATTTGTCTTTTTTTGTAGATAATTAATGTTCTCGGTTGCAAATTCAACTTTTCGATTGAAAATTTAACTATAATTTGTTGAATGTTGAACACTTTTGTTGAAAATCAATTTTTTCTATTGAAGGAATTATCATGCCAGTTGGAAATATTCAATTCTTGGTTGAGTATTGATATTTTCAATTGAAAATTAATCTCCTTATCTCTTTATTAGAATTGCTTCTTTCCTCGTTGATATGGCAACTGTTGATATTTGATCCGCTGTCACTGTAGATCCACCAATTTTCCATGAATAAAATTTTTGTGGTTATATCAGACTGTTTTTTATTGTAAATAAAAAACTTTTTCAATTAGAAATTAGCTACCCAGCTCAAAGTTGGCATACTTTTAAGAAAAAATCATTTATTGTTTTTCTTGAAGATTCGTAATTTTTTTTTTCTCAAATCTACTAGACTGGTAATCTGAAAACCTGGGTTCAAATGCCAACAGAGATGTGGATAATTTTTTTCCACAGTTAGGAATAAAAACCAATTTGGTTTTAGATTAGCAGATCGAAAAAGGTCATTTAATCGAAAAATACTAATTTATGATTTATTAAAGTTTTTAAATATTTAATTTTCAATTACCTCTATTGTTGCAAATTCAACTTTTTCTAGGAAATAAGTTGTTTACCCTTACTGCAATGTAACTATTTTGTATAAAATCAATAATAATTTTTAATTTCTGGCACTCTCCTTGTTATAAGGACTAAATAGTTTCTGGAAGGCATGATTCAAATATTCACGTCCAAAAGTTTCAAATTGAAAATTCAGGAAAATAGAAATTTCACGAGTAATAGGGCAAATAATTTTCCCGAGGAAAATAAAAAATCTGCCTTAGTCCGGAGTTGAACCGGGTACGCCACTATACATGAGTGCATCAATCAATGACGCTTGATAGGCATAGTGGAGTTTTCGCTTCCATTTAATAATTTTTGGATCTACGACAGTTTTTATTCCACTATGATTTACTATGCTCTTAAAGTAAACATAAAAGTAGATGTCAGAGCCTAAAATGCACATGTGTAAAGAACTAGAAGCATGACATATGTGTGCATACCATAAAAATACCGTTCTAAAAGCCACGCACATAAAATAAAAACATTAAAAAATTTTTTTAATGTTTCCATTTTATGTGCGTGACTTTTAAAACGGTCTTTAACTCGCACATTTGGAACAAGACTCCAGAAATTCAGAGAACAGATGCAAAATGCAAATGGAAAATTTAGTAAAAAAAAAAGGAATTTATAACAATTACAGGAGAATTTTTACCAATTTAGGGGGGATTCATAAGAAATCAGAATTGAATAAAAATAATTCAAGTTATATTCAAATGGATTCGAAAAAATTTATAAAACTGAAAAAATTCCAAAGATTTCTGAAAAAATTTAGTAAATTAAAGAATTGGACTTCACGAAATTCTTGAGAACTGAAAATTCACCGAAATTCAAGAAAATTTGTAAAAAAACTGAAAAAATAAGAATAAAAACCCAACGGATTGATAAAATATCGGAAAACTTCTATCAAATTGAATGGAATAGGAATAATTCAAATTATTATTTTTATTATTATTATTATTATTATTATTATTATTATTATTAGTTTGAATTTCTACCAATGTGTTTAATTCGCAGCTCAAATTTCTGAACAATTATTTTTAACTCCAAAGAAAATACATTTTTCACTAAAAATGCAATAATTTAATTTTCAGTTCGGAAACGATTGTGTAAACAAACAAAAAATGGGACGATGAATTTTCAAATAAAATGATAAGTCATAGAAAAAACAGTACATTTCCAATCAAGCCTTCAACTCTGAAACAAGTCATTAAATTTCCAACTAAAAAAGATCAATTTCCAATGGATTGGTTAAATTTTCATCCAGAAGGAACAAATTTTTCGAACAATAAAGTTTTATTTTTAACTCTGAAGAAACTAAATTTCCGACCAAGAATGCAATAACTTAATTTCAGTTGAAAAGTGATTGTTCAAACAAACAAAAAATTTGGAGTCGTTAAATTTTGAACTAAGGAAGATATATTTCCAAAGAATTGGTTGAATCCACATGAAACTTAATTTTCAAATTTAAAAAAAAAATAGTCAAACTTTTAACGAAAAGATGATGAATTTTCAAGCAATGATACATAGTTTTATTATTAAAAGAGACGAATCTTCAACAAATCAGTCGATTTTAATGACAATTATCTAATTTAATTGATTTGAATTTTAATTAAATAATAATAATAATAATAATTCGTGTCCAAAAAATGGCAAACTTTCAACAAAATACATATAAATTCCAAAATAACATCTTTGAAATTGTTCAGACACATATTTATCCTTTTTAAACTATCAATAGCTCTATTTTCAGTAAAGTCGTCATATTAAAAGAAATTATTCAACCTTAAACCACAAAGAAAAATTCAAACTGAAAAGATTCATTTTCTACAAGAAAGATGAATTTATTCTTAAAAAACTGTTGAAGTTTTAACTAAGAAAAATGTATTTTTAACCAATCTTCTGAATTTACGTCTAAGAAAAAAGATCAATTTTGAATGTCACATAAAAAATTTGTTGATTGGAAACAAAATGATTACGTTCAAGAGATAAAAATCGAACTTTGACCAAAAAAGAAAAATTTGCGACCACTCATAGTTGGATTTTCAATCAAAGTAAATAATTTTCACCAAATCAACGTAATTTTCAAACAATCAAATTTTGAGTTGAACAAATAACATTTATATACAAAGCAGTTTAACTTTCAACAGAGTAGTTGATTTTTCAAAACAATTATTAATATTTAAACCAGAAACACGAATATTGAAGAAAACAGTTTAGTTTGGAACCAAATTAAACGATTTTCTATCATAATTGTTAATTTAAAAAAAATTCAATTCCAAAACAAATAATAGTTTCAGCCAAAAAAGATGAATTCCTTACTTTTAAAAGTTAAATTTTCAAAAAATGAAAAAAATTTAAACCAAATATTTATATTTTCATCCACAACGATGAATTTCAAACTAAAAAGATGAATCTTTTACAAAAAAGATGAATTTGAAAAAAAAGTTTAATTTCCAACCAAAACGTTTATCGAAATTGTTGAATTTTCAAACCAAAAAGTTGAATTTCGAACCAATAATTCAAATTGACATCTAAGTTTAATTTTGAGCCATAATACACGTTTTGAGTCCAAAACAATGAATTGTTCATTTGGAACCAAAAAAAATCATAACTTCGAACAAAATATTTGTTTTGAAGAAAAATATTAATTCTCAACCGCTTTTAGTTGGATTTGTGACCAAAAGCACTAATTTTCAACAAATCAGTGTAATTTTCAATTAGCAATATAAGTTTTGCAGAAAAAAGACAAATTTTAACAAAATACAAAAAATTCCAACCAAATGGTTGAATTGATAAATCTTCAACTGGAATAGTTGAATTTCCAAACTATAAACACGAATTCTAAACAAAGCAGTTAATTTTGAACCGAATAGAACGATTTTGTATTACAATTATTTATTTTTAAACAAAATATTCCAATTTTCAATCAAAACTTCTTGATCCAATTGTGCAATTTTTGTTCGAAAAAATTGATTTTCAACCAGAGGGATAGATTTTCAACGAGTCTTCAATTGAGATTGTACACTTTTCAACCCATGAGGTCGAAATTTCAAAGAAAAAAGTTTAATTTTGGACCATAAATGATGACTTTATAAAAAAGTTCTAGAATTTTAAACTAAACTGATGAATCTTCAACTGAAATAATAACATTTTCAATTAAGAAATTGATTTCAATCCATTTGAAATGATTACTAAACATTTTGAAGAAATCATTTTGTAATCACTGAGAAGTACACAAGGATTCCCAAGTGCAGTCCGACCTGTTGCTTCCCTTCCAAGAATGTCAGACGGTAATAAAGGAAACCAAAAAAATGCGCAGTAACTTCGCGGTCCATTTCGCTGCAAAAAGTGTTGCGTGCGTTTCGTTTACGCTTAGAAAAACACGTCAAAAAAGAACAAGTTCGTTGTTCTTTTTCAGAGAAAGTTGTTTGTCGTTCCGAAGTAGGTATTTAATAGCAGAAATCTTTAAAGCAGGTGCCTCGAAATTCTTTACTACAAGAAACACTGTGAACCTTAAAATTCACTCAAAGTTCAAATAGAGTAAATCCCATTTGAGAATTTGTAACAGCTTGAAAATTAAAGGTTTAAAGTCTCTGAAGGCATGTTTTCATGAGAGACATCGGCTTTTTATCACGTAGGTAGCTTTTCAGAGTTTAATTAAAGTCCGGGGGTCGAGCCGGAGAGTATAGAAAGACATCCGCGAGTAAACCGCAAAAGAGCAATATCCCTGGTCCAGTGGACTTTTTACAAGAACGCGGCCACAAGCACTGGGTCATAGGGATGAATCGATCATCAATAATAAAACTCGTTTGCAACGTAACTAGATTTATTATCTGCGGCCGTTTGTAATCCTTACTTTTACTCATTTCCGCTCACTGCGTTCCCGATTATTTCCCGATTTTTTCAACCTACTCTTTATAGAAACAACAGATAAGACGCATTAAATATGATGTTTTCCAATATGTAAATTTATGCATTTTGATAAGGGCCGAATGAATTATTTCTATGTGATTTTCGTCTGACGCCAACTGACGTGCATTGGCGAAATTGACCGATTCGGTATACTGTCCGCTCTCAGCATACGGCATAGGCCGAGAATGAGGGCGTGTCCAGTGCTTCTCTCCGCACCCCTTGGACCGTCTTGTCAACGAGCGAATTTCTTAGAAGGACTGTCGTCGGGGGGACTATGTTCGGGATTCTAGTTTATTTTTGGAGGTATTTAGATTGATGACTATTTCTAAGCTGTATTTCCTAATTTCTTTGGTATAAGAATTTCAAAGAAAATCAAGAGAGTTCAAAACTTGCCAAAAACTTTCAAAGATTAGAAATGATAGAATATGATGGATAAATAATTCTTAGATAAAATTCAAAACAATGAAAAAGATTTTCAAGATTTCGCAAGATTTCAAGGATTTCGGGGAAAATGCGAACATAATAAAAAAATGAAGAAAGATTTGAGAAGATTGTAGATCATTTTAGGAAGATTTCACAAATATTTCACAAAGATTTCACAAATATTCTACAAATATTCACGCGGATTTCCAAAGGTATTTCAATAGATCTCAAAGATTTCAGAATGTCTTTGAAGATTCCGAAAGGTACCAAAGATTTCAAAGAGCTTCAGAAGTTTTCGCAGAATTCGAAGATTTTGAAAAGTTTTGGAGAGAATGTCAAGAATTTCATAAGGTTTCAAAAATTTTGAAAGATATTAGGAAATTTCGAAGACAAACACAAGGATTTCAAACTGTCAACGAAGATTTTGATGATTCTACACCGATTTTAGTAATTTCACAATCATTTCTTAATGATTTTGAGAAATTCTCAGAACTACTGTTATCGGGAGGACTACATTCGGGATTTTAGTTAATTTATTGAGGTATTTCAAGTGTTGGCTAATTCTAAGATGAAATTCTTAATTCCTTTGAGATTGGAATTTCAAGAAAAAATCAAGAAGAGTTTGAAAGTTTCCAAAACCTTTTAAGATAAGAAATGATAGAATATGATGGATAAATAATTCTTAGATACAATTCAAAACATTGGAAAACATTTTAAAGATTTCGAAAGATTTCAAGGATTTCGGGGAGAATTCGAACATTTTAAAGAAATACGGAAAGATGTCGGAAGATTTCAGAAGATTATAGATCATTTCTTTAAGAGATTATAAGATTTCCGAGGATTTGAAGAGGTTCTCAAAATTTTTTTGATAGATATCGAAAAAATTTTAAAAAATCGGAAAAAAACACAAGGATTTCAAAATTTCAACAAAGATTTTGATGATTCCACACCGATTTCAGTAATTTCACAATTATTTCCTAATGATTTTGAGGAACTCTCAGAACGACTGTTACGGGGAGGACTACGTTCAGGTTTCTAGTTTATTTATTGAGGTATTCCAATTGGTGACTAATTCTAAGATTTAATTCTCAATTTCTTTTGTATACAAATTTGGTAAAAAATCAAGAGAGTTCAAAACTTTTCAAAAACTTTCAAAGATTAGAAATGATGGAATATGATAGATAAGTAATTCTTAGATACAATTGAAAACATTGAAAAATATTTCCAAAGTTTCGCAAGATTTAAAGGATTTCGGGAAGGATTCAAACATTTTAAAGAAATGCGGAAAGATTTCGGATGATTGTAGAAGATTAGAGATAATTTCATGAAGACTTCACGAATATTTCGCAAAGATTTCCAAAAATATTTTAATAGATCTCCAAGATTTCAGGAAGTCTTCAAAGATTTTGGGAGCTTCCAAAGATTTCAAATGGCTTCAGAAGGTTTCGCAGAATTCGAAGAATTTAATAGATTTCGAAAGATTTCAATGATTTCACAACGATTTGATAAGATTCAGAGAGCTTTTCGAGGATTTAAAGAGGTTTTGAAAATTTTTAAAGATATCAACAAATTTAGGAAAAACCGAAGAAATACACAAGGATTTTAAACTCTCAACGAAGATTTTGATGATTAATCAACGATTTCAGTAATTTCACAATGATTTCTAAAAGATTCTGAAGACTCAAAAATTTCGTCAAGTTATCGAAGGGTTTCGAAGATTTCAGAAGACTTGATTTAAACAATTTTTAAAAATTAGAAAGATTTTTAAGGATCTCAAATATTCCAAAATAATTGTAGATGATTTACCAAAAATTTCAAAGATTTTATCTTAAAAGGTTAAAAAATTTTACAAGATTCCAAACTTTTTCAAAGATTTGTAATTCTTTCAAGACCTACAAGTTGTAAAAGGATTTCTAATTTTCAGAAAGATTTCAAACACATGAAGAAAATACAGAAGGTTTCAAAATAATTTCAGAAGGATTTCAACAATTTTTCAACAATTTCACAAACACTTCTAGAGGTTCCGAAAGATTTGTGACAGACTTCTAAGATTCTGGATAATCTTAAAAATTTCTGGAATCTTTCTAAATCTTTGTAAAATTTTTTGAAATATTCATGAAATGATTGACAATCTTTTGAACTCAATCCTAAATTACGTAAATCTTTGTGGAATCTTTCGAATTTATCAAAACGTTTGTGAAATCTTTGAATTCCCTGGAAAATCTTGGAATCATGAAAATCTTCCTGAAATCCTGAAATCATTGCGGAATTTCGGGAATATTCTAAAGTCATTTGAACTCTAGGAGAAACTATAATGTATTGAATGTTTGTGAAATTTCGGCATATTCCTGGAATATTTACTCAACCTTGAAAATCTTCTGAGAATTTTCACATCTTTGTTAAATCTTTTGAGATTATTGAATTCTCCTTGAAAAATCTCAAAATCATTGGGTTTTACAAAGCTTGAATATTCAGAATATTATGATATCATTGGAACTCTGTGAACAATTATAATCTATTGATTGTTTGTGAAATTACGGAATTTTTCTGGAATCTTTTGAATCTTTGCGAAAAGTATGGAAATCTTCTGAATTATATCTAAAAACTATATAGCAAATTGAATACCGTTCTAGGAACTATTTGCAACCTTTTGGCATTTTTAAAATCTTCCTGGAATCTTTTATAACTTTCGAAATTTTTGCGAAATCTTCTGGAATGTTCAACAATTTTCGACATCCTTCTGGAATTTTTAATATCTAATGGAATCTTGAAACTCGCAATGAATTTTTTGCCTAATCCTAGAAATATTCTGAAATCTTTGTAAAAATTTTCGAAATATTTATGGAATGATTCACAATCTTATGAAATCTGTCCTAAATTATTCGAATCTTTGTATAATTTTTTCGAATTATAAAAAATTTTTGTGGAATCTTTCGAATGTATGAAAATGTTTGTGAAATCTTTTCATTTCTTGGAAAGTTTTGGAACAATGAAAATCTGTCTGGAATTTCGAAATCATTGCGGAATCTCGGATATATTCTGACATCATTCGAACTCAGTGAAAAATGGAACTCTTCTGAATGTTTGTCAAATTCCGGAATCTTTTTGGAAACCTCTGAATCCTTGGCAAATCTTTGCGAGAAGTTTGGAATTCCTCTAAAATTTTCCTGAATGATACCTAAAAATAATTCAGAAATCTTCGAAATATCTTTGAAATCTTCCGGGAATCCCTGAATTTAGGAAATATTTTCAAATGTTTGATCCTTCTTGAATCTTTGAAATCTTTATCAATTTGAAGTTTGCAAAATTTATGGATGTAAATAAATGTTTTATCAACAAATAAGAAACTAGCGTTTTATAATTACTAATCATCAATCATTATATCTTCCAGGGAATACTATTGGTTTAGAGCTCAAAGATTGCTCAAGATTATTATATAATTTTTGAAATGCTATAATTTCTGGATGCTTTTTAATCATATTTAAAAACAAATTTATTTACAAACATTTTTAGTTTATTTATTTTTTCTTATTTCATTAATCCATTCAAAAATATCACAATTCTGTTAACTTTTAATGTGATTTCTGATTGGAATTCGTATCCCTGGTTTTATTTTAATTCCAGGTTATACTCCCGCTCTCCCACGGTTACTTCTTAGCTCATTTTTTATTTAAGGTCCTGGCTTTTTTATTCATAAAACCACTGCTAGCATAGGTATAAATTCTTGGTGCGAAATCTTGCCAACTTTTTCTCCTCCAATCTATTCCGCAACTTATTTTAAAAGTAACCGACAAGAACATTTTTCCCGCCTGGAGGCAAATCCTGGAATTTTAACTTTAAAAGTAACTTCATAATACCACCAAGTCTGTGAAATGCTAGATAGCCTTCTACTAGAGAAATGAATGGAAAAAGTGCTGACAGGTTTATAAAAAAAAAAAAGAGAATAAAGTTTTCAAGTTTTTTCAGAATAAAATAATGGATCTTGATTTGTTTCTGATGGAGTAGAGTTTGTGAAGTTGAATTTGATGTTAAGCCATTATGGAACTCTACAGAAAAGTTTATTGTACTGTATTGAATTTTATTATGGGGTGAAATGTGGTTTCAAAAAATGTATGACATCTGAGCACAAAGAGCACGAAGAGATTGAATTTTAGAAAAAAATTGAACTGTGACAGGGCGCGCTTTATGGGACAATTCCCAATTTCAGGTTTCCCAAGGTTTTCCCCAGGTCAAGCTTGTTCAGTTTTCCAAGTCGATAAAAGAAAAATTATTTATGATTAAATACGAATTTCTGCTTAAAAAAAGACTCTATTTCAAACCAAGAAAGATGAATTCTTAACCAATAAAGATTACTTTTCTACCATTAGAGGCTTATTATCAATTTAAAAAAAAATCATTTTCAACATAATAATTAGAGTAAGAACAAAATATTTGACATTCCAACCCAGAAGATTATTTTTTCACAAAATGGCGAAAATATTTTCTATTGTCCAGCAGCTCAGGTAGCGACATTTTTTCTTCCCATTATTCATTGGAATGTTTGGGCGCATACTATATCGCTAAATAATCTTCAAACATTATTCAAATAATAACATTTTGAATGCCTTTTTCACGAAATTGTTTAAATAATGTTTTATATGTGTCTATCCTCATGTTAATTTCTCTTTCCAGTAAAAAAATTCATTTTTCACGGTAGAAAAGTCATCTTCTTTGTTCAAAAATTCCACTGCTATACAGAAAACGTTTCTTACAAATTTAGAATTGATTTTTTTTTTTTTTTTTTTTTTTGAAGGTTCATTTAACGTCGCATCTACATCCAGGTAATTAGCGACGGGAACTGTTTGGGCTATGGATTCGGTTTATGCAATTGTATTATTATTGCTCAATTTTGTAGGTTTGATATGGATATATTCTTAGGTTAAATTTGAGAAAATAGATTGGTTTCCTTCAAGAATTTGA
>WSXT02219765.1:0-17025 GCA_011762715.2 Neuroterus valhalla | reverse complement strand
TGATTATCGAAGTGGTAGCGCGTACGGTGTTTATCCTCGAACTCCTGTATTGCTTTCTTTAGGATAGCTGGGGTAAGGATTATACCGCATTTACCATCGGATATTGCGTTGATAGCAGTATCCATGTCTTCCGTTGTTTCATCTATCATTATGGCTGTCATCAGCAGTTTGGAGTTTACGTAGCTATCTTTTGCTGCTTAGTTTAATCCTGTACTTATTTTCCGCGAGAGATCTCTTTCTCAGTTTTCCTAAACTAAATTGAATTCGTGATTTATTGAGGATGAATCCAGTCCGAGTTTTATTATTTTAGTATGAACTGTTAAAATAGATGTTATATTTTTATTGTCATTATATACGTTGTCAAATTCAGAATTTTTCTGATTCAGGTCTAATTCGCTCATGGTGCCGAATAACGTTTTGGAGATGTCGCCTATGAAGTTGGCTAGGCCTCTTTTCACTCCTTGTGTCCCTAGGAGCTTGTGTAGGATATTATTTTTCGCTCTTAGTCAATTGAGTCTGGCTTTTACTAGTTGGATTCCGAATTTAGGGGTGCAATTCCGGTTACAGCTCCTTTTGGGCGAGTTCAAGGGTGTTGATAATAGTATCGATTCGTTCATTTGTTGATGTTAGGTTGATGCCAATTATTAGCCGCCAAGTTTCGTAGAACAGGTGAACTTTTGAGATGTCGTCGATATATATGTTTCCTTTTAGTTCTTCCAGTTGATATTCAGTTATCGTTATGGGTATGAGGAGTGTTAGGATCAACAGGATCACAGGACTGTGGCTACTTGATTTTTTGTCAGAATTTTAAGAATATTGTTGTCCATGACATTTATGATTTCGTAAGGACCTTTCCAAATCTAATCTAACTTGTTTATTTGGCGTTGTTTCCAACTTTTATTTTGTCTCCGCTTTTGTAGACGGGGTGATGTTTGACAATTTTTGAGTCTAAATATTGTTTTCGTTTTTCACTTTCTAATTAGATTCGTTTTCTGACTTTTGTTAGATTTTCCTCGTGTTTTCTCTTCCATTTTTGGATCAGAGCTTGGTAGGTAATCCTGGGATTTTGTTGGATTGCGGATGGGATGTTGGGTTCGCTACCGAATTTAGGTTCGTAGGGTTAGAATCCTGTCGTTTGATTTTTCGTAGTGTTCATTACGAAGTTAACGAATTTCAAATTTTCGTCGCAATGTTTGGTATTTACGGCTATCGTTGTTCGAATTCTGAGGTTTCCTCTTTCATGGGTAAGAACAAAGTGTATCTTGTTAATCGGTCTTGTATACTTAGAATGTACTTGTTGCCACAATGTGTCTCTGGGAGGGGTCCATAGATGTCCAATGAGATTTTGTCATTAGGTTTCAGTGGGACATCAGGTATTATGATCTACATTTGATATTTTATTCTTGTTTTTTTTTTATGTGGAGCTGACAGATCAGGCAAGTTTTAACATACTTTCTTATTTCTTCCTCCATTTTCGTTCAATGTCCTAATCGTTTAGCTTTTTCTAGTGTGTTTTGTTCCCTTAGATGGTCTGCATGGGCTTCTTCTACAATGCACTCTTTTTCTTCCTTAGTTAGTTCCCTGTTGTTTGTGAAACATATAAGAAAGATCAGATCGGGTTACAGAGAGGATATGAACTCTATCATTTCTTGGAGTATTCATTTCTCTAAGGGACTTATCAATGGATCTCCGATCAATAATCTTATTAAAGAGAGTTTGCTTGCTAGAATTTCTCCTACTAACAATCCTAGTTTTCTTAGCCATTGTTCTTCATTGTATGGTGGTAGGTCTTCTCTTGATATATTCTTCCATAGTTTTCCTATAGCATTAGGCTTAATTTCAATCTTTCCAGGGATTGGTGACAGTCTCCATTGCATGAAATCTTCGTAGATGTTTCCCGTGTCAACAATTTCTTGTTCTTGGTTGTTATTGTTTTCGTGTAGTGTTTCGGTTTCTAAAGGTTCAGGTTCTTCTAAAGGTTTCTTCGTTCTTTTTAGTGGGAGTTATTTTTTCCCTTTCCTCTAGTGTTCTTTCTTCAGTTATAACTGGTGTATTGAAAATTTCTATGTCTGGTAGTTGATCTTCTGCTTGTTCTAGCATCAGGCTTTGCGCGTCTTCTTCTATGTCTATTGTACCAACTGGATTCATGGCTTCTCTTAAGTCATCTTTTGTTATTGCAAATCCTTCTCATGCATGGTGCCCTTCTTGAGAAAGGACTGCCCCTTGTCCATAGTTAGATGCGTCAGTAGTTAGAGTAAACTGTTTTTTGAAGTCTGGGAACTTTAGGACTGGTGCTGACGTTCGTGCTTTTTCGAGGGTTGTGAAAGATGCTTCACATGATGGTGTCCATTTGAAGGGTGTGTCTTTTTGTGTCGATTTTGTAAGTGGTTTTGCAATAGTGGAGAAATTTCTTATAAACTTCCGATAGTAACCTGCTAGACCTAAAAATGATTGTACCTTTTTAATTGTTCTAAGTTTTTCAAAGTGGAGTATTTTTTCAATTTTTTCAGTGCTTGGTTTGACACCATCTTTAGTTATAACGTGACCAAGATATTCGAGTTTAGGTTTTAAATATTTGAATTTTGTGAGTTCAAGTTTTAATCCAAGTTCCGTTATTCTTTTTAATACCAGTTCTAGATTTTGGTTGTGTTCTTACAGTGTGTTGCCAAATATGACGATATCGTCGATGTAGGCAAAGCAATTTTTTCATATGAGACCGTGGAATGTTCGTTTTATCATCCTTTGGAATGTGACGGGGGAATTTTTTAGAACGAAAGGCATACGGTTGTACTCGAAATGTCCCTGTTGCGTTGAATATGCGGTATATTTTTTACAGTCTCCCTTTATCGGATTTTGGTGTAAGCCTGCACTTAAATCGGAGGCCGAGAAGAATTTGGCTCTTCCTAGCTGGTCTTATGGATCGTCGATCATTGGTATTGGATAAGCGTCCTGATCAGTATCTTTGTTGATCTGCCAATAGTCAATTATCATTCTCAGTTTATCCCCCTTTTTAGGAACTACCCATAAAAGTGAATTAAAAGGAGATTGGGAATGACTAATACCCTTATCGAGGAGTTCTTGCGTTTCTTCTAGAGCAAACTCTCTATGTTTTTCGGAAAGTTTGTGTGATCTCAGATTGATAATTCTACCAGAATTCAGAACAATTTCATGTTCCGTTAGTGTGGTGCAGGGTTGAGGGTCTTCTGGAGGAACGAATGCTTGATGGTATTTGGCGAAGATTTTATGTATGATGTCCCTGTTTTCCTTCTCTATGTGGTCCAATTTGGAGTGGTCAAGCAGTTCCTGGGATTTTCCTGTTTTTCCTGAAGTTGGTCCGCTTGTCCTCCAAGGGTAATTACTTTTTTTCTTGCGCGTGGTAAAGGTTTGTCGATTGCTTTGATGGTTCTAATTTTCTCACATTGGAGGTTATTAATTACATTAACTGGTTTTCCCGAGTAATTGTGGTATGGTACCATGACAGTTTCTTGGTGGATGGTGTAAATGCCGTCAGGGATGTTCTCCTGGTTTTCGATTCAAATGTGTTTCTGTTCTTCATTCACGGATATTTTGCACACTTTGACTGTTTTTTGTTCTAGATATTCTCTCTCTCTAACTAGTGGTGTTTTAAAGTTATCCACTATGAGGTGTGCTGGTGTTATTGCGTGACGAACAAATTTATTAAGGATGGGCTGACCTATAATATCATCTCTCAATAGCGGGAAGTCGTCATCGACTATATGGAACAGGTTGGATTTTCCCAAATAATTAAGGTAGCACGCTCCGTTTGTATATTGTAAATCGTTTCCTATTGCGAATATCTTCTTAAACTTAAAGGCAGGTGAGTTGGGGATGGTATTTTTTCTGATAAGATTTATCGCGGCCCCTGCAGTCTGTTTGGGTATTGGCCTTGTTTGAAATTTTGTGTTTTGTTTTTGAAGCATCGAGCTGCGAAGCGTCCAATCTTACCACACTTGTCGCATGTCATCTTCGTTCTTCCCGCTGAAGGTATGGTTTGATTTAATGATCTAACATCTGAACTTCCTGATATGTTGGCTTCCTGGCGTGCGGGAGGTGTTGCTCGAGGTAAAAATTGTGGTGAGGGTCTGGATGTAGGAAGAGCATTTCTTGAAGCTTGATCCTCTCTTTACCACATCTCGTACTCTGTCGCTTCCTTTTGTGCCTCTGCTTTGCTGGTTGGTCTCATCGACTGAACTTGTACTCCTATTTCCTTTCTAAGGTTAATTAAGTATCTATTTAGGCTCTCTTGTTCTTAAATTTTCAATCGGATTCTCCTTTCGTCTTTGTCCGTGAGAGATTGCGATTGGACAGCATACTTAAGTTTATTAGAAATTTGTTTGGTTCGTAGGGAGAAATTTTGTATCGTTTCTGTTTTGCCTTGGTTACATGATTCAAGTTCGCTTTTTATAGACAAAACAGGACTGGTCTACTTCAGGGTTTGCCTTAACAATTCGTACAACTCGCAAAAAGTATTTATAAGAGAGAATCTTATTTCTTTCTCGGCTAGACCCAATATTTTTTTGGCTAGTATGAAGTCGAACAGTAGTTGTGGCTAGGAACACTGTGTTTTTATCCGCGTGACGGTTTTCATGAAGTCTTCGACGCCCATGTCGTCTTGGCCGTTTAAGGGAAAAATGACTTTGATGAGATCTTTCGCCGGAATCCCTTCATTGCGTCTTGCGGATATGGTTCTGGGATTCCTAATTTCCGTGAGATTCATCATTTTATCGTTTTATCCTTTCCTGCTGTCTTATTCTGAGTATCTCCTCGCTCCTTTATCTTTGTAATTGGTCCTCTTCCGAATCCTTGTCATCAGTGATTAGTGGATCTTGGTTAGATTTTTTCAAGTTACTGGGGACGGTATAATCGGTTTCGATGTCTCCTGGCATCCCCAATCTCATTGTAAGCTTCGAGATTTCCTCCGTTTTGACCTCGTTTGATTGTTTCAGGACTTGAGTGTCCATTGTTAGGGAGTCGATTTAGCTCGTGAGCAGCATTAGTAGCTCGTGTGTGGATTGAATAGATTGAGCGGGTTGAGTGGATTGTATGGGTTAAGTGGATTGAATGGGTTGAGTGGAGAGCTGGGTTTGATTTGGTGATTGATTGCTAAACGTGATTGCCGTATGTTATGGGGTATCGTTCGCGGTGAAAGAGGAGTGACTAGTCGTTGAGTCCGACTAATATTCAAAGGTTTGCCTATAATGCCCAAACGCCAGTGTAGTGTTTGAGTACTTCATAGTAAGTGTCGGGTATTATCTCGCGTACAGGGTTTCTTTGTGCTTGAATAAAAAGAGATGGAGACACAAGTTGCTACAAACTTGTGCCTATCTCAGAGTACATTTGTTTTTGTTAACGATCACCAGGGCTTGCAAGCACGCGAAGTATATTGAACGTGAAACTACCAAAATTCAGCTCCACCAAATGGGAAATTATCTATGATTCTCTATTCGTTGCTTTCCTTAGACCATAAAGGAGACTCACACTCATTGGAGTTTCAAATTGTGTTGTTATAACTGAAAATGCCTACGGTGGCAGTTTATCGCTTCGGTGGTATCGTTTGTAGACAGTGGACTTCAGTGACCGATGGTTATAGGTGCTGCTGAATGAGTATCGTGTTGCTCTGTTATCACTGATACTGAGTAGGCTGCTCGGCTCTGTTATCGCTGTTGATGAGTGAGCTGCTCATCTATGGTTTCACGCACACGAAAAGAAATTTGGTACAACAGCGGCACTTACAGGTAATTTCGTTGCCCCAAACTGTAGTACTGCCATACGCCTTTTGTTTATGATAACTGTTCTCCCTGTCAGGGAACGCTGCGTTCTCAGTGTCGGGCAACTGTTGCCTTAGAAACGGATAACTAACTTTAAGGGACAGACACGTTGATAAAATTGGTGTTGCTGCTGCTTTCATGCTTTGGTTGTGCTGTCCTACTACTATTAATGCAGCAGCTGTCAAAAATTTCTTTCCGTGCAGGTGCATCTTCCTCCTAATTGCGTGCCTTGCAGGGTTTGACCGAAGTGTATCTCGTACCCTTTCAGTTTTGTTAACGGAATATAATCGTAATAATATTCCGGAATTCCTTAAGATTAAATTCCGTCGAATTCTTTCTTCCTGGGTCCGTGGATTCCAGGTCTTTCACAGGTATTGACTTCTATTGGATTCTTCTCCGTAATTTCATCCGTGGATAATCGAAGAACGAAAAGTGCATCCTGGCAGGATCGCCAAATACAATACTCAGAAAACCAAGGTCAGGTTTTTAAAAACTAGTAATATCTCTTATGAGATATTACGATTCTTTATCACATGCTTCATTGTACAATGAGATAAATATGACCATGGGAACTGACTGGTGAGCGTCGTGCTCCGCATTATATAGACCTTACTCACCGTGGAGAGGGGGAAACTCTTGTTTGCCTTCACATATCATTACTTTTAATCATTGAATAAATAATTTTACAGATAAATAAATTTCCATTACCCATCAAATAAGCATTTCGCGGCATTTTTTACTAAAGCTCCTACTAGAGATGCTTCTAATAGATTGAAAATAGATATTTATTCATTTTTATTCAATAAATAGATAATTGTTCAAATGAATAAATTGCCATCACCTATCAAATGTGAATTTTCCCGGAATTTTTCACAAGCGACGTGTGATGTTTGATGGGTGTGGTATCTGAATGAAAAACACGAGATTGATACAAAAGCTGTGCCTTCTCCCAAACAGACCTCACCTACCTTTACATTATGGATTCTCCAATGAACGATATTATAACAAGGCAAGAATCAAACAAGTCACGTCAACCCTGAAAGTAATTTTGCTTAATGGTATAATTATGATAAGTTAATTTAAGATAATGATTTGAAAAATAAAATTTAATAATGAGTCAAGAGACTATGGCAGGTAGAAGAGATAGAGAGAAGGGAGGTATCGGAAGAGTAGAATTTATATCTCGCAGAACTAGAAAGTTCGCGTAATGCAAACTAACCACATCAGGTGTGAGTGTTCTTACAATATGACTTGTTGATCAATAATTTTTCTTCCTCCTAGTTTTAACTACATGCTATTATCGAAAGTTTATGATCTTTGTGGGCATCTTAAACTACCTTATTTGTAGCGTGATAATCACTTTTTAATAAAAAATAAGTCCTTAGCATACTAAGGATACTATGAGTAGACCACAACATTAGAAGTATCAGCTCACAAATGGAAACTCCTTATATGATATAAGAGATAAACAGCGAAAGACTGTCTGAAACTTGTGATTCATTTTTCGGTTTACGGATTGGAAATTCTGAATTCCCTTTGAATGCTGATCGTGATCAATCAATAAAGTAATAGTTCAATGCAACATTTTGTTCTCGCTAGTTTCATCAAATCTCCACGTTTTGACACCTCCTTAGTCAGAAAAATAGGTCTCGAAATTGTGTTTGCCTATAGCCTGCATCAAAACTTCAATAGAGGAATTCCCTATCAGGCCCAATGGTTCTTGTTTCAACCATAAAAAATGCCATAAAAATAAAGAAATTCTTATTGATGGTTGAACAATCCAAAACCATTCGACGGTCAAACGCACTACCAGAAAATAAAAAATTCAGGTTCTGAGACAAACGACACTGGATAGGAAGGAAGGTCAATCAGGAAACTTTGAAAAGAATGAACATTCAATGATTTTGCAAATTGAATACATAACAATTTGATAAAAATTCATATTTTTTGGCCCAACATTTGGTATCCCTTATTCTAAGGAATTTATTGAGGAATAAAATATACCTAAAAGATCCCATTCCCCGTTGGTGATAAAACTGCTGATGTCTCCTCCAGCTTCGTCTTGTAATTGTAAATCGAGCTGAAAAATAAAATTCGATAAATTATTATATTAATTAAGTGTAGATGAAGTTCAATTCTACTAACAAGTAAGATTGCATTGAGAATCCAGGCTCCATTAACCACTGCAGGGTGTATTTGCTGACAATGGATTCATTTTGATAGAAATTTGTATTTTTGTGCAAGAAAATAGAGCTTCTTGGTATTTCGGTAAATGATTTGATCCTTTGCTGTTAAAATTAGAAGTTTTTCCTTTAATTTCAAACTTTGAATAAGGGTGAATTATTTCGTCCAAGATTAGACTATGTCGTACCTGGGAATTTATGTGGGAATTTCCAAATGTTTTTTTCCCGATAAAATCTCAGTTTTAGCTATGTCGAAATGTGTGTTTTCAATTTTTATTGGAAAAAGTGACAATTCCCATATAAAGGAATCTCTAATCGCTGGTGTTCCATGGTTATAGAAGGATAAGTACCTTATTTTTGCCCTTTCAACTTACCTCGAAATTTTATTTCCTGGAAATTTATTTATTTTGTTGGAAATTTTTATTGTAGTGCTAGACAATGAATCTTCTTGGTATTTAAGGGAATAAATCCATCCTTTGCGGTTGAAATTATGGGTTTTCCCTTTGATTTTAAGCTTAGAATGATGCTGAATTATTTTGTTCAAGACTCTACTATTTCGTACTTGGGCATTAATGTAGGAATTTTTATATGTTTTTTCCCCATAAGATCTCAGTTTCTGGCTTCGCTTTCAAGGATCGTTACTCCTTTCTCCCAGTCGGAGAGTGGACTCGATAAGTGTGAAATGGTTTTCTGAACACGCTTTAACTTTTCTAGCATTTGTTGAAATGTGTGTTTTTATTATTTGATGCAAAAAGTGACAATTTCGTATATAAGAAAATCTCTAATCGCCGAAGTTCCATGATTATACAAGGATAAGTACCTTATATTTGCCCTTTTAACTTCCCTCGGAATTGAATGTCGTGAAAATTAATTTATTTTGTTGGAAATTTATATTTTATTGCTAGAAACTGAATCTTTTCGGCATTTCGGGAAATAAATTCATCCTTTGTGGTTGGCATTAAAAGTTTTCCTTTGAAATTCAAATATTTGAAGAGTTATTTTCAGCAGTTTTCGGGACCAAGCTCGGTCTCTATTTTCGAAATGGCCAAACTGCAGGAGATCGCTGCCCTCCTCAGTTTGTAGCTTAACCAATAATAACTCATTTTGTTCTGGCTTTATTTGTTCCTACCTCTTTCCTTTTGTACCTTCCTTTACATGATTGACATTTGGTGGTGACTGACATTATGAATTTATACACCACTATATAACGAATTAGTTCTTTGTTTGGAAATGACTTTATTGACGGAACATATTCTCGCTTGAAGTTAGTGCTTGGATTGATGATCCACACAATGAATATTACAAACTATAATATAGCCTCGGATGACAGGACTGTCACTTTCATTAACGGACAGCGTGCACCCGGAAAAGTTTCTGGTGATGAATGGAGACTGGGTGTGTGGGATGCCAGAGGTTTAAATGATCTAGAGGAGAATAAGTTGCGGGATACTATGCGCGTAAGGAAGCTCGATATTTTGTGCGTACCGGAAACAAAGAGAAAGGGATGTGAGATTAATAAGGTAGAGAATGTTCTCGAACGCTGGTCAGGAGTAGACAATGTTTCACACGCTAGACAAGGAATTAGTCTAATTATGAATGAGACAACATAAGAGCATGTCGAAATGTATGAGTGTGTATATCCTAGATTATTATGGGTTTAAATGGAAGTTGGAATCAGAAGACTGTTTATTGTAGCATACTATGCTCCTATTGATGGTAACAGTAAAGAGTTAACGGACACCTTCTGGACCTTGTTGAATGATTCAATAGAAACATATTATTAAGGCGAAAGAATAATATTGCTCGGAGACATGAACGGTTGGGTTTATGTACAACGCGAAGGTACTGATATAGTACTTGGTCATTTTGGTGACACAGAAACGAATGGTAATGGGGATAAATTGATCAGTTTGTGCTTAGAAAGGGGTTTGTTTATTACAAACACCTAGTTTGGGCACAAAATGATGCACATGTATACTTGGTGCAGAAGTGAAAGCCTTAGTATGATCTAATTTATTGTAGCGGATGGACGACTGAGAGGACTTGTAAAAGATACAAGGGATATTAGAGGTTCTGAATGCGGATCGGATCACTATCTAATAGTTTCAAAAAAACGTAGGTCAAGGATGGAGGGGAAGAAAAATGATCAAAAAGTCGAAACATACGCGATTCAGAATAGAGAATTCGCAAAAACCAGATGTACAAAAAGTATATCGTTAAAAGCTTGATAAATATTAAGGGCATCACGAAGATGATTGAAAGACAGAATTTGTCAACAAAAATGAGTGCATGGATAATTCTGCGGAATGGAATCTTCGAGAGTGATTCGGAAGTGTATGGTACTGCGACTGTAAGAAAAAAGTCCGGTGATGCGTGGTGGAATGATGAAATACGCGTCGCCGTGAACGAAAAACAAGTATATTCGAGAATGTTGAATACCAGAGGTCTTAGCGATAGGGAAAGGACTACGGACGTAAATGACTATAGGGATTGAAAGAAGAAAGCAAATATACTAGTAAATGAAAGCAAGTATAAAATGAAAACGGAAAAAGATACGAAAATGCAAAATGTTTTTTTTAAGGAAATAAGAAACTATTCTGGGAATGGGTTAAGAAGACTATGAAAGGAGATGCAAGCACTGAGGTCGTCGGTATTCAGAATCCTGACGGTGAAATGGTATGGGATTCGTACCAAGTGGAAGACAATATGCGGGACTTTTTAAAGAAGCTGTATGAATGTGAAACCGTGGAGCATAACAACTGTGACAAAGACATGGATATATTAGGCCTTGCGTTTGCAGATGACAAAATCGTTACGGCATAATCAGCCGATGATTTGCAGGGGATGTTAAGCAGACTGGATACCAGCATGAAGAGCATGGGTCTTAACATTAACGCGAATTAAACAAAAAATATTGTGTTTAAAAGTAAGGATGCTAAAACCAAATAAAATATTACCCTAAGTGGAGAAAATATAGAACACGTTAATAATAATTTTGTGTATCTTGGAAGTTTATTCACTGCTGATGGAAGACAGATGCAGAGATTTCCGGACGTATAAATGAGGGTAGAAAGATTATCGTCAGTTTAAAGGGAATTAATAGAAGTAAAAATGTTACAAATAAGCTTAAATGGCTATTAATAATTCTGTGCTAGCACCAACTGTGCTGTACGGTAGCGAGACCTGGATGTATCAAGAAAAAGACAAGAGTAAACGCAACGCGATGGGCATGCAATTTCTGCATAATAAGTGCGGTAAACCGCTAATGGCCAAAATTGGGTAATGAGTGAGTTCTCAACGATTGTGGTGTAGAAATATAAATAGCCGAAGAAACACACGAGCTTGAATGGAAAGATGCATGTATGTGAAACAAACAAGGGATGTTTGCCAGGATAGGGATTTTTGGAGAGAAATTGTATATAAGAAAAAGTGGGAAGCCTGGAACGAACGATTTTGGATACAAATTGGCCCGTGTAAGGATATGGCTAAGTGGATTATTCTAATGGCTTCGAGAAACATTTTGTACGGTGTGTTTGCTAGAGAGATTAGGAAGCGAACCGTGTCGGAGCGATGTTGTAAGGACGAGTGTGTCGTTTGAAAGCATAAACAGGCTGGACTTATTTTTGATGTGTATTATTTTTATCAGGTCTTACCTCTTATGTTGCCGAAGTAGCCTCACGTATATCCACTCTGCTTAACAGTTCAATTAAAGCCTCTGTTTACTACAAACCCCGCGTCTTAAGCGAAGCTTTTGGATTGAAAAATTAGGATTCGACACTATCGATGGTTTTTAATACATCTTCATACTCGAACTTTTTGATGCACATTTTTCAGAAGTGATTCCATTGATCAGTTAGAAAGTTAAAGATGAAATAAAACATTTTTAGTTTGACCAAAGGTTGGTCCTTGCAGGAAATTCGCGTATTGCAACCCTAAATAACGATTGAATAAAAATTTCCCAAAACTAAAACTTTATATCATAGGAAGATATATATATCCTAAATTAGGTACACAGCAACAACATCGGTCATAGTGTTTGTACATTCTCATCATAATAAGGAAGTATTGGTTTTATGTGAAAATCTACTTTTGCGGAATTTATGAAATCTCCACGTTTTGACACCTCCTGATTCCGAAAAAGTAGTTCTTACATTGGCGTCTGTCTGTTGTCGTTGTCGTCATTGTCGTCATCGTCGTGGCCGTCGTTGTCGTTGTTGGTGTCTGTATATACCATAATTTTTGAAAGACTAATCGGATTGGATTGCCTTTTGCACACAATTTTTTTTTTTTTTTTTTTTGGGGGACCAAAAAGACGAGTGAAGTTCGTTAACCAGCTATTTTGGACTTTTTTTCCAAGACTCAAAAATTGTAAGTACAATTTCTTGTAGTACGTAAAAAGTGGAACAATTTATCCCATTGATTTTTTTTTGGTAAGAACGAAATTGTCAGAGTTGTGATATTTTCAAAATTAAAAAACATAAAAGAAAATGATCATTCTCAGCCAAATAACGCAAGTTTAAAAAGAAAGTCAAAGAGGAAAAATGTTTCTTCTTGGGAGCCCTACAAGTTGTGAATACGACTTTTTGAATTTCATCAATTATAGCTTGAAGGAATGAAGATGTGAGAATGTTAAATCCTTCATAAAATTAACGCCTGGGCGTAATATATACATCAATAATGACAAGAGTCAATGACGACTTCCAGACTAAATAAAAACATTCAACTTTTTGCTCCATTCATGGTTAAACGAGCACATCGTTCAACTATGAATGGAGCTGGAACTGTATTCCAGTTCCTATTACAAAATAATTTTTATTTCTCATATTCTCACAATAATTTTTCATAAATTGAATTCACCATTATACACTCTTATGAAAAGGGCATCCAAATGGATTAATTACCATTCTTCCACCTCAAAACTCATAGTAGTCTCAGATTTCTCTTAGAGATATTAGAAAAGTTTTATATGAGCACTCACACAAGTTCAATTACCTAATGTCGGATAATTTTTATTTGTACTTTGTTCTTTCGACATCGGTTCAATCTTCGGAATGTATTTAATGTCTGATAAAGGAATGGGTTCCGATTCCGAAACGTTGCAAGCATAATAAACTTCTGATTTTTGTAGCAAAAAGTTGAATGTTTTTATTTAGTCTGGAAGTCGGCGTTGACTCTTGTCATTATTGATGAATTTTCTCAAAAAAATCGAAAATTCCAATTTTGATCGCACAAAAAATAATGAAAATTAATCTGTGAACTCTTTAACTTACGATAGAAGGATAATATTCGATCAAGCTTTGGCAACCATTTTGAGGGACCAAAACACAAGTCGACTTCGTTAACCAGCTGTTTTTGAAACCAGATAAATAAAAGAAGGGGATCATTTTGAAATCTTTTTGGACTTTTTTCCAAGACGCAAAAGTTGTAAGAACGGTTTCTTGTCGTATGTGAAAAGTGAAATAATTGATCTTTATGATTTTTTTTTATATAAACAAAATTTCCAGGGTTGTGGCATTTTCAAAATTCAAAAAGATAAACGAAAATGAGAGTTTTTAATCAAACAACGCAAGATTGAAAAGAAAGTCAGAGTAAAAAATGTTTTTTTTTGAGAGCTGTACAAGATCGTTAATATAACTTTTTGAACTTTCTCAAAAAATCGAAAATCCAAATTTTGTTCGCACAATAAATATTGAAAGAAACATCAAAATTCTTATTTTGTGAGCAATTTATAGGAGATACGGAAAGAAGTAAGAGTACTAAAATTGTTCATCTAAAACATTTCCACAAGTTTCTTCTCAATCATTTTTCGAAAGGGCATGTAGTTTCTGTTTTTTTCTGCAAGAATAGCCTAAAAATCAAAAATTTCAAATAAGGAACAAAATTGTTCTTTGAAAGAAAATCTACAAATTTTGTTAAATTTTTTTCTCATAAGATGCATGGTTTTGGTATCAATCCAAAAAAGCAACATTTCAAATGAAAGTCAAGTTTCTACCAAACTTGACAAGATCCACAGAAAAGTTTGGAAAGAAAAACTGTTCTTTTATTATGGGATGCGTGGTCACTGAACTCCATATCCACACTATCCGGAATTCTTTAAGTCCAAGAAATTATATGATTCACATTACATGAAACCATCAAGGATACATTTGTACATAATATAATAAAATATTTTTTCCAAAATGTGCAACATTCTCTGCGTAGGAGAAAAAATTAATCAGGTGGTGAAAAAAACTAAAGCTCATGAATCTGTTCGTGATATTCACATAACGAAACATTAATACTATGCAATGATTGTGATGACATCAGTGAATCAAGCGATAATACGGTGCTCATTGAGTCCTAAGTCTTCTGTTGTTTATCTGTTCTCTATAGATGTAACTGCATATTCAGTGCAAAAAAAATAACTATAGAGAGCGCAGTGTATGGAAAATAGATTTTTGTACTTCTTTGGAATTATTCTGAAGCACTTTCTTACCAGATTTATATTTTCAGGCCTATATGTAGACATAATATTAAGGACAGTTTTTTAAAATATTATACTCTTATAGCTACACGTCTCCCTTTCAGGATATATTTACGGTTATCAAGTCACAGTAACATACAGAAAACCCGACATTGTGAATAGGGACGGACCTCTAATAAACCTACGATCTCATCATTCAAAGTAAATATCTGGATGAGACTCGTAGTAAATTTTTTTCAATGCAGTTCTGCGTATCAGCTCAGCTATTCTTCACAATACTAGAGATACATTATCGTTTGCAGATCCTATTATTGATTCCCTCAGCAGCGGACTCAAAGTACCCAATAAAGCCCTTCGTGAGTTCAATTTAGACCCGGTATGGATCCATATGTACTCTGTTGAATCAATATATTCCGAGATGTTTGGCACAAAGCCTAATAAAAAGCACACTTAGGAACAAGCTTAGTTCTTCCAGAAAATATTAGACTTTCATAGCTGTCTGCTCTTTTTATAAATATTAACAAATAGTGACTAATCCACAGCACCCAATAAATACCCTTGTGTGTCAAATTTGGATCCTATATGAACCCATATCTATGTGGCGGAAGGTTTCCTATGAGAACAACAGAAGATTATTTGATTTCCATTTTGGAACTAGTAAAAGCGAACTGAAGAGTTTCAAACAATAACTTATTTCGAGCCCATCTACAGTGGGATAAATTTCCAAAAAGGTGGACATAAATATGACGCGTCATCCTATTAACTCGAAATTTCGCATACCGAAGATTTTTGTGGACCATAGATACGAACCATGTACAAACCATAGGTACGTATACAGGTGCAACTAGGAAAAGAGACATCAGAAAGAGACGGAAGAATTTCAAATTCAGACTCACGCTAAAATGTGTGAAAGTTCCTTTTTTCCAAATGTAAATGCAACAGTTTGGTAGAAAATTTAACAAAGTCGTCAAATTTTTTTGGTTCAAAATAATTAATGTTTCCAATATAAAATTGAACTTTTCCGCTTTTGGTGCGAAATTAATCTTTTTTGATAAAAAAAAAACACGTTTTTTCGAAAAATTTGTTGGAAAATTCAACAATTTTTTAAGTAGCCATTCGTTTCGTTTATGAATTCAAATTTTGTGTATGTAATTTTTTTTTCCGGATTGAAATTAACTTTTCCGTTACAAATGAAATTGTTTTTTAGACATTTTTATTCATGGAACAATATAGAATTATTGCAATTTTTTTTCCCGCCTTATATTATAATAATTTCTTGAATCAATATTCATTGCAATTTTCCCAAATTGGGAAAAAAATCTCGGTTACAATCTTGGTTAAATCTTGTATCTTTGGTTACAAAATCAACTATTATTCGTTAAAAATTCAACTTTTTCCTTTAAAATTGGCCATTTTGTCTTGGATACAAACTATTCTGGTAGAAACATCAATGATTTGGTGGAAAACTGATATTCATATAATGAATCATATTTGCAGGTTCAACATTTAATTGCATTTTTATTGTTGATTTTATTTACGTAAAAATTAGAAACTTTTTTAAACTCAAATTTTCCTATGAGAATGCATCTCTTCTATTTGAAAATTTATTTCTACAGTGTTGAATTTGGTTATTTTATTTCTGATTCTGAATAGAAATGCAACTGCTTGATTGCAGATTCGACTATTCAATTGGGAATAATTTTTTTAACTTTTTGAAATTGATCTTTCCTGATCGAAAATTCCAAAATTTTGCTAAAAATCACCGTTTTTGGTTGAAAATCCAAATGCTTTGTCGGAGATTTGTCTTTCCCAAATCTGGAACGAAATAGCTTAAATTAATTTTTTTCTAAAAAGAAAGGAAATTCTGCATTTGGGTGTCAGAACTACAGAACGTGAAAAATTGAAAATTTTTTTACTTTGTCACATTAATTATTTGTACTAAATTTTCCTCAATATAATGGCATCTACAATCTTTCGATTTGAAAGCAAAAACAATTTTTCGAGGTTATTTAATTTAAACTTTCAACATGCTCACCTTACCTAGCATTGTTATACTGTCAATATGAATTGATAGTTATATTTATTGCTCTAAACTTATATTTTCCATCCATCTTCGATTTCATCAAAAAGGTAAATTTGTTTGTGATTCTTGTAACAATTTGGCCACTAATGGAGTGTTCATTAATTTAACCAGTCTGAAAGAAATAATTCGATTGAAATAATTTTACCAGAGAAAAATGATTTATTTTGTTGGAAATTCATTTTTCTTGTTAGAACATTATCCTTCTTGTTGTTAGAACATTGATTTTCTTGGTTGAATTTGAACTTTCCTAATCTAAAGTTCGTCTTACTTGGTTCGAAATTAATCGTTTTAGGTTACACATTAGGTTATTTTGCTGGAAGTTTGAAGCATCAGTTAAAAATTCAACTATCTTGTTAGAAATATTTTTGTTGGTCTTCAAAATTCGACTTTTTTGTTGAAACCTTGTCCGTTCAGATTAGAAATTCATTTTTCTGTCTGTATGTATGTATATATGTATGTATGTATGTATGTATGTATGTATGTATGTATGTATGTATGTATGTATGT
>WSXT02219754.1:0-17026 GCA_011762715.2 Neuroterus valhalla | reverse complement strand
AAAAATTTTCACGGATTTTGTGTTGGCACCAGTTCAGTAAACATTCTTGGGCTTTTTCGGCTTCCCCCCCCCCCCCCCCCCCCAGTTTTGTCCAAATTCCAGCGAAATCGTCGATTAAGTTTTACATCAATTCAACGTGAGAAAAAGTCAGCTTTTTCTAAACCTAATATAGAAACTTGATAAGATGTTACAAAATTTAATTGAACGTGATATAGCGGTTTATTCAGGCTCTTTTGTAGTTTTCTTCATAATTGATCATCAGTCGGTAATTTGCAAATACCTAGTTATTTGTAAATCAATATTTGATTATTTAAAGAATTTTAATTTGTTTAAACATTTGTTCTATTCATGAGAGTCATGAAATAACGAATTTCCTAGACGGCATGAGTTATTCTATTAATGATAATCATTTGTTTGGATAATTTTACAATTACTCAAATGATCCCTAATAATACTTTTTTTTCAAGTACATATTTTTACAAAACAAAAATAAAAGAAGAATTTCATCTCCACAAATTTCGGACAGATTTGGATATTCTTAAGTGCTAGTTTGTTCCTTGAGAACACGTGTCAATGTTTCAAAAATTTGAATTGTTTGAATAAATTACCTTTGTTCAAATATTTCATCTTCATTTTTCAGAAGATGAAAATTTTTTTGGTACAACTTTGCTACTTTGTTATCCTAAAGATTTTATTTTTGCTTCTGGAAGATAATTTAAACAAAAAGCATGATATCTTACTTTACTCAATCAGTAAGGTTTTTTAAGATTTTCCGAACAAAGTCAGCAGAAAAAGTAAAAATGAGAATTTTTTATGAATAAAGGCTATTCTTCAACTCTGAACCGCAATTAATTTATAATTGTACGCAATTTCAGACTAGAGTTCTTTCCCCATGGATGATTTCAATAAAAAGGAAATTCATTGAAAACTTGGATTCTCCTCATTCTATTGAGAAAACAGCACTTGGAAAAAATGTGCTCAAAATTATTTAAGCAAGATCAAAACCAGTTTTTCCTGACCTGAAACTCGACGAGCTTCGAAAGTTTCATGAATGTCCGTCACATTCTAAAAGATTTTCAGATTTCCGAAAGCTAGAAGCACTCTAACGAATATTCCTGAATTTCAAAAAGTTTGGTTTCCTCTGGGAAATCCTCACTTATTTCCAAAAATATTTATGAATCTCCTAAACTTTTTAAAAAGTTCCAAAGCTGTGCGGAACATCCTGCGTAAATTGAAAAAACGTCTTTTACATTCTGTAAAATCATACCAAATCTTTTGAGATTAAAAAAAATTCCCAAAACCGTTCACAATTTTTCAAATCCTGTAGAATCCTCTAAAATATTTGGAAATCTTTCAGAAAGTTTCAAATCCAAGTCCTCTTTTCTCACGAACTAGACTGATACTCATCGTAGAAGCAAGGCGATACTACGTAATTGTGATGATACATATGTATAATAATTAATCAGGATAAATGTAATGCAAGTTATTAAATGTTTAAAATATAATTGACTATTATTCCTGTGTCTTGTTTTCGAAGCTTTGCTTATTTTGGGAGGGTATACATATACTCTGAGCGAGGCGACTGAACTGGGAAAAACGGAAGCCACCCATCTCTCTTTCTCCCTCCCTGCCGTTCTGGAGGCCAATGTAGTATATGTGCAGTAGACTCTGCGCTTCCCATTCTAACACGTCTTCCTTTTGCCCACTCTTGCTCGGATCGGCGCGGCACACACTCGACGCGCCGCGCGTGTGTATTGAACACAGACTTACACGTTGCGCGCGAGTAAAGGCATGCATAATAAATAGTTCTGATAGTGATTCGTCTGAAAGTTCATGTCTGCATATAACACTTGAAACTGACAAACTTTAAACATTTTAACTTTTTTGAAATTTGGTTCTCCAATTGCGATCAACTTTATAGTTCCTGCTACAATATTTCTTTTACCCGCGTGCATGTATGCATAAAATGAGAGGATAGCTGTTTTCTTCCAATCGATTAAAGAACAAACAATCAAATTTATGATTTTCTTTCAACGCGAAAGGGCAAAGCTTCTGTCGGCGGTCCCGCGACCGCTCTACTTCTTTGTATTTTGTATAAAACTTTTTGATTCCGTATTTAACATCACAATTTATGTTTGAAACACTTATTCCCTGATTTAAATCAGGAATATAAATACTGAAAATATTTAAATAATTAATAACTGAAAAGAAAATACACATCTTTTCGAACGAGAGATAATAAAGAGTTGAAGCAGAGTTTTCCGTAGAAAAAAAGATTAAACAATCATTATAAACTATAATTTTAACAATGAGTATTGAGAAATGGATATATAAATAGTTTTGCAATAAAAAAAAGTGCAGGCAGCGAGAATCGAGCGTGCGACCTTGCGACTATTAGCCAAACGCTTTACCAGGTTAGCTACCAGGTGCTTGCAAATACATTTACGCTAGCTCAGTGACCATCCGCTCGCAATTCTTCAGATGTATTTTTCTCGAGAATCGTCCAAAATTGCGCCTTTTTGATTTTCCTTAGAAAACCTCTTGTAGGTGTCTATCACTGAAAGGAGTATCGACCAAAACGAAAATTAGGTGAAAGGTCCCCTTGTTACTATACTGCTCCTTCAAGGCTGAAATAGAATATTCATTATTATTAAACATATTTTTATACATTTCACTGTGACCTCCTCTTTATTTTCGGTTAATAAAATTGGGGAAAAAAGATAACAAATTGCAAACAGGACCCATTCATCTTTCTGATGTACCGACAACTATGAAAAATGTATATCTCGTCGAAAGGTGCACATTTTTGCGGAAAAGGAAGAAAAGGATTCATGAAAAGTATTTTTGCTCTCCTACTTCTGCGTCTTCGGAATGGCTTCTCTCCTGGTACCTCGACAGCAAATTTGCATATGGCAATGTGTATGCGGTTCTTCTCAGCGCCCTAAAACTTTGGAAACTCGAAAATTTTTCGAACAAGTTCCGTGCACCCACATCAAAGCAACTTGGGACGCAGTGAAATAGTGAACTCAAATCTATTTTGCCGAATACTGTTTACAGATTTTGGTATTAACACTCTTCAAAAGGATCCACACAGATGAGGAATATAACCTATACAAGATGCATCTATCTATCATACTATCATACTTCATTGATTAATTTTTTTTGGATCCGATAAATGTTCGAAGCTGTTTTAACATCGCATGATAATATTGTATGGAATGATTCAAGAGTGCTGAGTAAGCTTCCTAATCTCAATATTCAATCATTATGTTCTCCTCTAGTAAATATATTGTGAAAAGGAAATGCATAGAAGTATGACTAAGAATTTGCGAGATTCCATATACAGGAAACAGAACTATAGATTGATATAAATATGCTCACACAATGTCCTTTCAAAAATTATCAGTGCAGGGTGCAGACACACAAATCCATTACATTTTAGTGACCTGAAACCCCAAAAAATTTTCCAAAAGGAAATTTCGGAAGGTGAGGTAAATTCCGTAATAACGTATTCCAAAAAAGACTCAGATCTGTCGCGAACATTCAGTTCAGAATTATCTTCAAAGGTATGAAGGAAGATATTGATATTTTCATAAATCATAAAAAGGGAAACAACATTAAATAAATAATATTTGAACTATTTTTCTTGAAGAACGTGATTAAATTTAATTCCGTTGATATTTGACACTGGAAAATGTTTGCATACTTTGTTAGAAAGAATACAACTTTTATATTTCTTCTCGAGTTACAATTGACACAGGCATATCAAGTCTCTCATCTGCCCGCTTTTGTAAATTCTAATAATTTTTTAAAACCTAATACAATCTCACGAACAATACATATTTTCTCATTTTTTGAAGCTTCACCCCTTTCCCATAATTTTGTTTTCCTATGTTTTATTTTTATTAATGATTTATCGTTAAATTGGTAACTTTTATGGAAACCGGGCAGATGAGAGACTTGAGATGCCTGTGTTAATTGTAACTAGAGAAGAAATATAAAAGTTGTATTCTTTCTAACAAAGTATGCGAATAATTTTCAGCGTCAAAGATAGTATGGTATAGTAATTTATGTTTTTTTATTATTTTCAACTCGATGCTTAAGGGCGAAACTAGTCTACGTCTGCTTAGAACATTAAATAGATTCGTAAAAAAATGATTAGGATATCGTACTGCAATTTTATAAAACAACTTTAGGAGGGAGGTAGCAGCATGTGGCACACAGGAGGGCCAAATTTCGCTTATTGCATGATGCAAGTCGAGTGTATCAAATATAGCATAATAATCATCTGAAAATATTTATCTACTCGCTATAAGATTCCCTCAAAGGTTGGGGAATGGTCAACACTACACCCAAATTTTATCCCCTACAATCCAATGCGGAAAAATGAAACTTTATCTACGTAGATAGTACGCAGAGAAAAATTACACATTTGTAGTTTTTCATGCTGTTTTAATGATCGAGCATATGCATAAAAGTTTATGACCAAAGTGCAATACAGCTCTCTGGCAAAGCAGACAATTCGCATTGTATTTTCCCATTCTCTTCAAAGGGAGACATATAGAATCTGCAAATTTTTTCCTTTCATCCTTTATTCTTCTTTCATTGAATTCAAACATTTTAAACTCATCCAATTGGGAAGAAATTGCCTTTGGTCATGCGTTATTTTTCTGCTACTTTATTCTTTTGAGTCATTGAATTATTGAAAGAATAAACATTAATGATGTTTCAAGAAGAATAATATATCCTTTTTTGTTTTAGATTTGAAAATGGAAGGGATTCCCGATTTCCTTTGATCACGGCGAATTTTTCGTGCGTACAGTTTTTGCTAGTGACCATAAAATTTGTTCTTCTATGAAAGATAAATCATAGCATGATTCTTTGATTCAAGCTGGATAAACCCAATGTTTGACAGCACGTTTCTTGCGAAATTTTGAGAAAATTCCAAACTGAACAAATCTTATTTCAATTTTAAAGTTTTCATTAGTGCTTCCCAGCAAAAACGCTACATACAAACTTTGAAGGCCCCGTGGTATCTTATAAAAATGTATATTTTCGGTTATGTATCTTTGTTAATCGCACTCTTTTCCTGCAGACGGGATAAAATAGGATAGGATCAGATCTGATCGGATCGTGCCCAATAGGATCGGTCAAGATCGGATAGGATTTTAGAGGATCAAACAAGATAACAAAGAATAGGAAAGGAGAGGTAGGAAAAAAAGAAGCGGAAGAATTATAATTTATTTAAGGAGGCTACAAATCTCTTTCTTGAAAGTGCATGTAGTCTCCATTTCAGTCCATATTTAACCCATTTATTGGTTTCCTGAATTCAATTATGAAAGTGATGCTGAAATATTATTGGCTTATCAATCGCAATACTATTAATCGTGAAGCTAACTCGTCAAATACAATCATTGCGAGAGTAGATAAAATGTTTGTGACTTCAATAGAATCGGAAACTCTCGAGTTTTTAACTCTTAAGTAGTTTAAACTGAATGAGATTAACTGTAAAGTCTTTCTGACGTATATCGTATTTCGTGCTGCGTTTTAAGTCGTTCGACATTCACCAGATTGATTTCAACTTGTAAAATTAGCAGAGTTCTACGTCTAATGGCACGTTAGCCTTTTTTTATTATGATTCGTTGCTCGCAGAGATCCTCCTCGAACCGTTCGTCTATCTCGACGACATTGGGATGGGGATTTCTCGATAACTACCAGAGTTGGACAGTAATCGCACTCGACGAGCGAATAAACGACGACCCGGATGCCTGGTCTAGCGAGTGAATATTTTTCCCCTTTAGTTTCACGTACTCTGTACGTAGTACCCTTTTTTTATCAATTATACTTCATTGTTTTCCCATCAAAAAACTATGTAAGAATACAAATTTCTAATAAGTCTACCTTCATATATTATAAGTGTCTATTTTGTTTACCTTTCGTTCGTTCGAGAAGCATGAACCTAAAACATCTGTTGAAGAGTCAAAAAATGAACTATCACTATTTAAACTATAGAATTGTGAGAATTGGAGAAGAAGAAGGATCCAGGGATGGAATTGGGCGAAACGTTTCAATTTGCATTTCAAGAATCTGTTTGCCGTTCAGGCACATCCATATTAGGAATTCGAAGTTGCAATGCGAGACCTGATGGCCATCTAGCGAACTACCTTACATAGCTGCCTATAGGATACACGTAGCATTGTTTCCATAAAAATGGAATTCTCCTGGAACCATAGAAAGGGAAACGATACTCGCAAAGGCAATGTGTGCTGTGTTGTCAATTGTGACTCAAAAAAAATGATCCACACTAATTTGAGTTTCCATCAAGTACCAAAATTTGGCAGTGGTACTGTTACAGTGAAAAATCTCGTTGGAGAAAGCATTGTTGTTGATAAACGTTCCGAATGGTTAAAACGTCTCAAGATTCAAGATACTGATCAACAAATACTAGTTCGCTCCCTCCATTTCAGCGTTGATGATTATGTTTTCCTGGTTTGTTTTTTATACAGTTATCACGTGATTATTAAATAGAATTATTATCATGATCATTAATAAAATCCATGGCTAATCCTATCTTCCCATTTGTGAGTCGTTTCCCATACGATTATAAAACCAGAATTGATCGCTCTTCCACCTTCGAGCATGTTTCTGGAAGACGGCGTTGCAACAGCATACTCACACAATGTTTTTAGAGAGATAAGTGACATTTTTATCACATTTAACTTATACTTTACTTGAATAAACGCGTCAAGACTAATACTAGTCATATGCATTCCGAATCCCATAGGCAGCCATGTTTGTTTTGATACAGCAGCGCCTCTTCGCCCGTGATGGACGTTTTCTTTGCCAATAGCGCAATTCGTACGCGAGTTCGAGCCCCACAATTTGAAAGAGAACCTATGAAATTGTTCTGCCACTGCCAATGTAATTTGGCTCTTGGTGTGAGTCTTTCCGCATCTCTAAAAACTCGTAGTCACGTCCGGACCAGTAAAATTTGTTGTCAGGTGGATGTAGAGTTGTCAACGATACTATCACGTAGTCTCTGTTTTCCTTTGAATGTTGCAACCCTCCCTAGTCTCGTAAAGGGTTCGCGTGTCATAGATACCCTCATGATCAGCAGTGAGTTACCACCAAATAACCTCGTCAGAGCATTCTCTACTTCCTCCGTCTCCATAGTCATATTGCCAAAAAAATCTCAACCTCTGTCTTTGGGACAAGATGCTGGGCCACTCTGATCTTAACAACAGCTACGATAGTCAGGGGGAGTTTTGTCTCTCCCTTTGACGTCATTTCGACCTCTATGAGGACCTAGTTTGTACAGGGCTTCTCCAACTTTTTTTATTTTTACTCAAAGTTTGTCAGATTTTACTCTTTTCTCGTGATTCTCAAGAACCTCAGCTCAGCTTATTTCCTACGCCAGCTGGATGAGAATTGCTTCAGGACGTGCGCGCGTTGTTTTCTTCTTTCTCTTAGGTCTGATTGCAGAGTTCTTCTTGTTCATCTAGATGAAACCTCTTGGTTCCCTAGGGGCCTTCAATATAGTATTTTTTATCTCTTCAGGAAATCAGTTCGGGAGTTTTCCCAACACGCCACTTTGTCTGAATCAGCTCGCAAACCATGTCCTAAGAATATGATTTCGTTTTTCCTTCCTGTAACGGGGATGCCCGGCTATCCGCTGCTATATTTCTCAAATTCGAAGACCTGCAAATAGTCGATAGAGCGGAAAAATTGGCTGTGGACTGCGATTAGAATCCAGGCTACCGATTCATTGTGTCGACGTGGTATCCGCTGTTTAAGAGCCTGATTGAAATCAGACTCAATAGGCTCGTCCACACTCCTCATTCTGATTTTCAAGTTTTGCGGTAAAACAATACTCGAGCCTATCAAACCAGCTTTCTGTCGATATTGCTATGTCCCGCATATCATCTGAAACATTTGAACGCTTAGCCGTGTTCATTCTTGATCCGCGATTACATACTTCACACTTCGTGCGAAAATCTAATTCAATTTTCTTCCCAGCTTTACATACCTTATATTACACAAATAACCAGCAAAGTACTCGGTCCGCTTTCACAAAGTCATGCTTTCTGGGTCCAGGTCTCAATACGCCATGAGGGGACCTAATATCGACAGCTGTTTACACCTTGACTTAAGGGTTTTTTTTCGGGACTATTCCTGGACTAATTTCCTTCACTGCATTTTGAGCTGTGTGATCGCATCCAGCAGGAACTCAATTGAGGAGAACTGTATTATAGTAATGAGAGTATGATCAATAATATTTAGCCATTCGTTCCGCGAACTTCACTTTTCATCTTCCGAAATTCAACTTGAGTGAAGTGAGTTTCTTTGACTTTTTCTGTTTTTGTTAAGAATGACGCATTTGGTTTTGACCTGTAGACAGATCTGATGGGAGCAACATCTTGGTTGACTCACGTGTCTTAACTTTTCACAAATTCAATTTTCATGGTTTAGGCAAGAATGCGAAATGAATACCAGAACGCTTGTATTTTTTGGTAAATGTTTCTCGATTGTCGTCACGAAAAATAGAAAAGGCGATGGCAAAGAAAGATAGAGCATCAACATTATTATATTATTATATTATTATAATTATATTATTATTATGGCTACGAATAATGACTTCTCGTTGATTTGAGAAAACGATACAACTTTTGTGACCTCTAAATCCAGATTGTTATATCCTAGCTCGCGCGAAAGAATAAAGTTCGAGTCGATCGTTTTTAAATTGGAGTGCACTGGCTCCTTTGTGGAAAACTATATCTCTACGGTCCCTCGAGTCTTGTATCACGAAAATGGACGGGTCTGCTTCGTAATTGACGTTCAACGTGACGCCGTCGAACGATTACTGCATTTCTGAAAAAGCTTTTCTATTCCCTCGGGTTCGCAAAAATGAAATGCTGAGCCTCCAATATAGTGTTCATATATATTTTTAGCTTTTTTAAAGTTTATTTTTTACCGGAAAGGAGTATTTGTCTCGTAAATTTAAATCCTGAATGTATGAATATAATCGACTGTATACGATTGTATATGACTGTAATACGGAGCCCATGCGGGCAATTTAGCCTTGGCCCCTCATTAAAACGACATAATTTCTATGGATCCAACATAAATTTCCCTCTACCTTCTAAACGTTAAATTTTAAATTTCGGGAATTCCCTTGAATATTTGTATCATCATTTTCAAACATAGTCCAGTCAAAAATTGTATATTACTGGCGTATAAAACATAATAGATTTATTGAGAATGTTGGAATTTCACTGGCACTCAAGCTCATAAACATTCACTATGTTTATGAATCTTTCCAGGCAGACAATCCGCAAGGAGGACTTACCCGTCGACCCTATGGTGTGCCATAGATAAAGAACGTCTGGGGACAAATTAATTTTCAGAAGAGAGTCGTTCTATGATTTTAACGTTTTTTAAGGATTAAAGCTTAAAAACTTGCACAAAAAACCTGCGGAAACCATTTGCAAAAAGCTTGTTTTTCAACCTAAGATCCAATGAGGAATATCTGTTATAGAAGTTATAATCAAGAGCTAAATATACTGTATGTTGTAAAAATGTAAATATTTGTTATTGTAAAGTATGTTTCTTCCTAAACAGTAAAGAATAATTATTATAAAAAACATTTCCTGCGTATATCTAGGAATAAATGTGAAAACAACACGCGAATATTTGAACTGTCTGCTTTGTGAGGATGGAACTGCTAAATTTGCAGTTCACTTATGCTGACTCTTTTGCGCAGCATAGTGTAACAACAGAAATAGCTTTTCCTCAAATGAGTTTCATAGGAAAATGAGTTGTAGACTATTTCCAAAAGATCTCTGATCTTGATAATCTCAATGATTCTTATACTTTTCTTGAATTCTTGCAAAAACATACTCTCTAAATTACGCCTTGTAATATTTTCCCTTTTATTCAAAGTCTTATTTGTGCTCTTTCCATTTTTCTTATGTCTACACTTCTTATTACGTTCTTATAAATTATTGGCGATTTTAAAAGAACTGTTTCCATTCTCAAAAAGTGATCACTGCAATGCAAAAAGTAAAAGTCTCAGATTCGATCTAATTTTTTACGAAGTGTTTTTTTCCTTAACGAAGCTCCAAAGTGAAAAATTGGGCTGACGACTATTTTTTATGGTGATGAACGTAAAGTAACTTGCGGCGTCTTAGGACGTTGACGCTTGTCTACGAGAGAATCAAATGCTCATTTCCATCAACAAATAATCGTCAATCCGATTTTCCCCTAATGAGTCAACGTTCTCTTACAAGCCGAAAAATATAACCAAAAAAGTGGTTGAAAGTGGAAGAAAAGTGAAATTTATTTTAAGCTCCATTTTTAAAGTCAAATATGGATTTTGTCATAAAATACTTGTACTTAGTGGAAGATGAATGTGAGACTCTGTGGCGACTGTAAACTATAAAAAACATTTCCTATATTAGAAGCGCTTTGAATCATCAAAACAGATTAAATCTTTGAAGAAACTACTTCACGCTTATTTTCATAAGTGAAGAAATATCAGCCCTCTCAAGCCCTTTAAAGAACGAAAAAATGGCTAAAATTTGAAATAGGGTAAATTTCATTTTTGAAATTCACTTGTAAATATCAAATGGTAAATTTTGCCAAAAATGCTTGAGCATTATAAAAAGGCAATGAAAAATCCTATCCAAAGTTGTAAGGCACTTTAGAAATATTTACACTGATCCAATTCAAAACACCCCATAAATTCCTTACGTAAAAACCAGATTTCCATTAAACATTTTTAAATCTTCCTATGAACTGTTATATTAATTTTATTAAATTTAGTAGCGGAATTGCTTTTCGTGACCTCATTTCTTAAATATCTTCATACTCACAATATAAGGTAAATTTATATTAATACACATACCATCTCATACATTTTGTATAATCCATGTGATAATGATTACATATTAAAACAGTATGAAATCACGGTATATGTATATTCTGAGGAAGCGGTAGAGAATTTTTGAGTTATACTGTTAACATAATTCTTTATCCCGGCAATAATCAGTTATTCCTTCAATTAAATCAAATGCGGACCGTTTATACTCTGGTCGTAGCCTGGGCAAACTTTAATAATTTTATTGGTAAATATAGTATAATAAATAGCTTCCAAGGGATTTAGATTCATAGTTTGAATAGTACAAAATATTTCGGCAAGCAGTTTTGCAATTAAGAAAATGTCTTAACTATAGAAAAGTCGGGGAAAAGCTTCTAATACTAATATGCAAAATGATCCTACATGACTCAGACCTGGAATTTCGAATCGCCTTTGCGAGCATCGTTTCGTTTTCTATAGTTCCATGAGAATTCCATTTTGGAACTTTTATATTATCTTTTTTAACTTCTCATTTACTTTCAACAAATTATTCCAAGACACATAATTATTTAGTATTGCGTTAAATCATGTGCAGCACGCTTATAATCAATGCTTTGCTAAGCCTAGCGGCAGCCATGTTGGTTAGTTCGCTAGATGGCCATCAGGTCTCGCAATTCAAGTTTAAATTCCCAATATTATTCTCATAGGTGATAAATATAAAATTCTAATCCTCAAAGGTGAGACGCATCGAAGAGAGTGAAGGGAAGAGTGATCGAGTGGTTTGAAGCATACAATCGAGTAAGAGAGACAGAAAGAGCAACAAAATCTTAGCAGCCTTATTTGTCGTGTTTTCTAACGTTTCCTCAAGTTTTCTAACCCCGTGTTCTATCATGGGTCACGGAGTGAGTCAAGCGCTAAATGAGTTTCAGATGTAAAGAATTTATTAGGAAGTTTGAAATTTCTTACAAGAATGTTTTGTTAGTCACAATATGAAGCATATGGTGTAATTTCAAATTCGTCTTTTGATGGTGTAGTTGTTACGCAGCGTCAGAGTTAGTCGAAGGTGACATTTTTCGCCCCTAGATGTGTTAATAATTTATCTGCTGCTGCTGGCTCCCGTAACGGTCGAGTTTGTATTCGACTTGAAGCTGCTGTTTCGCGGAGTTTTGTGTCCTCCACAGGTTCCCTCTTGTTTTGAATTTTTCCTGTATCAACTGGCAAGAGTGCGGAGGCCGGCGTTCGTACGCTTCCCACCCAGAGCAGGTGCCCGCTTCTCTCCTACAGTTAGTATTAGTTCTACCTCTGACCTGCACACGGTTCTCCCGGCGCTCATCAGAGCAACTGAAGATTGAAGCTCCACGGCTTTTTTAGAGCGTCAGTAACTAGTGGTAACTAGTAAGGGCTCCTGAAATTTAGGAGTCTGGTGCGTACTGCTATCTTCTGGTGAATTTGTACGTACTTTTCATTTTTATGCGTTCATTCCCTGACTCGATCCTCTCCAGTGTTGTGGAGGTGACGAGTCGGATACCGTATTCCCTCCGGTTGCATCGGGATCGATGGTTCTGGGAGAGACATCTTGATCGTAGCTTCCAGAGGCTACATCTGTGTGAATATTTCGGGGTGACCTCGAACATTTTTTGGGCCTGATGAGGCATGAGAGCCTCCTGTCTTGTATATAAAAAGTGAGATTCTTTCTTTGTCTGATCGATGATCAGGGTACCGTCCTCTCCTCGCTGACCCACGCTAGTCCTTGATGATTTCTTCAACACGCCTCTAGATATTTTTTTAGAGCTACTCACTGTTACTCTACAGGGTTCTAGTCACCTAATTTCTGATGATCGAGGATTTTTTCGGTATTACCGCCAGTACCTCCTGACTCCTAGACGTTCGAAATGTTCAGTTCATCTTGCCTGCACATTGTCTGTAGCTGATATCAGAATGGAATGAATAGATGCATGTTTCATGCATTCAATGTGATGTGATGATGATAGAGAATAATCTGCAAATCAAATTTTTTTCGTGTTGGTATTGATGCGCCGACTTCAAAATTCCTTAACTCCACCGTAATTTTCATAATAGTGACTTGTGGAATATTAGGTCCTTCCATTATTTTATTTTGACTTGACATTCGGTAATCTCCAAGATTTCCGTGCCCCATTCAAGAAGTCTCACCGAATGTTTTTCTTTTCCCTTTGATAAGCGCTACCGTATTCATGAAGAAGTGGATCGGTTATTTTTACTGATTTTTTCTTATATCCGTTACTTCGGAACGAATTTGGTAAATTTTTAGGTTTAAATTCCTTCCGCGTAGAGAAAACGCTAATTTTCTCAAGTCTCTGGGGTTTGATCACTGAGCTGACTGTAGACCATATGAAGTTTTAGAGGTTATTATGAAGTCTTATTATACAATGAAAAATGAATTATTTCATTTGACAGATTTGAGCTTGCAATCTGGCTGTCACTCTGGTGGCGAACCTACTGTTTCTGGACCTTCTACCCCTCGGAGACCTCATGCTCCTGGAAGACTTGATCTGTCCTTAAGGCTTCTACCTCCTGGCGGACGTGATCTCTCTTCAGGACTTCATTCTCCTCCCAGACTTGATCTCCCCTCAGGACTTCATCCTCCTAGTGAACACCATTCTCCTCCTGATGAACATCAGTCTCCTCCTGGTGGAGTCGCAAATCCTGCTGCCCATCCTTATCAATACCAGCTATTGAAATCAGGATTCTGCGTACACACATTCAGGTTTCCTGGAACTACGAGACAACTTCAAATAAGAATAATAAATAATAATTATGTGGATATAATAACGCGTACAAAAGTATACACTGTAATATCAACACCCGACAATGACGTTATTGGAATAGTGGACGAAGATGGTTTCCGTCGTGGAATATATAACGTTTCTCGAAGACGGAGGAAAATAAATATAATGTATCCCCATAGAATAAGCGAACTTACCGCACAAGAGAAGGAGGAATGCACTTTAGGCATAAGACTTACACAAACTGATTATCTTGATTTAAATCGGATGTCCTATTGAAGAAAATGTAAATCTAAAGTACGATATTATTCATGACTTGATGTCGAAATAAAACTTTACAAATAACCGGTAATTACAATAGAATTCTAACATTTATTGGTGTTCGTCTTTATAAAAACAAAACAACGAAGATTGTGTCAGGAGCATTTTAAATATTATGTATATCCAAATTATTCAATGGTAATAGAATTAATAAACTAATATATACTGAGTAAATAGAGAAGGAACGTTACTTAAATATAGTTAATTCTTGCTCACGAGAAGATTCCACTGGAACATTACAGGAACGTTTTACTGAGATTGTTATGGTACCCGAAACTCAAGAATGACATCTATTTTCTACACATCTCTTGCAGTTTACAAGATATATTTGCTGTTGAAGAAGACAAGAATGGTACATCCAGAAAGTTCGAAGCACGTTTCAGTGGAACATTTACAAACCGGCTAGCATAGGAACTTCCGGTAACAAACTTTGGCTTCCGTGACCAGAGTTTCTGGATTTCTTCCGAGTGATATTTTATTCGTCACGAGAGGAAGGAATGAAAAAGCCTTAACTAATGCATAATATAGTAATTAAAAGTACTAGATGATTAATTCATAACGGTGAATTTGTATGGAAAATACTTTTGCCTGTATATGGAAGAGACTAATCGCGCGCATATGATAATAAAATTTATATCCAACTTGTTCCTAATTTTTATGTATCTACATCAAGATAAAAGCATTAGGCTTTTTAGGATGCAACATGATTATTCAAAAGTTGAAGATTGTATAGATTATTTTCAATAAACGCGTATACACAGAATGCAAAAGAGTTTCAGCTCCAAATATTTCTAGCAGTAATTTTTGCTGACTTGTACCCCGTCACAGAAGCATGCTCCGACTGCCGAATGCGACAGACAAAACGCAGTCGACGTGATCAAGTCTGACACTGAGCTAGTGCATTGCGTTGGTGCAACACATATGCAAATAGAGATTTTACATTTTTATCCCGCAGCAGTACCTACTGCCTATAGTCCCATCAAAATTGGTTCCGCCGATGCTTTGTTATCTGTCACTTTCATCTCCAATTTACAGCATTTCCATATCAATTAACGTCTCTGGATGCACACGGCAACGTTTGCTCGCAAAAAAAATATTTAGACGCGAGCGTGTATTCTATCCGCGTAAACTCCAAAAGGGTGAAAATGGAAAATTCGGAATCACTCCATCGAAAAATCGAAAAAGCGTAAGGTAAAATAATATCTGTATTATATGGTAAAATCCAAATACGAGTATTGTATTTCCGGAGAGTAGGCGCTGGTTACCATACAAGTACAGTTACCATACTCTATTCTAGCAAGAGATTTTTTCTACATCTTTCTTACAATGCATGTATAGTGATATCATGAAACAAGCATTCGAAACTACAATGTCATGTATCAGAACGTGTCTTTCGACAAAAAAAATGTTATAAAAAACGTTTTTCTCTTTCTTCGTGGATCTCTCAGGGAAAACTAAAACTTGAAAGATTTTCGGAAGACAGTTACGAATATTATCAACTTCAACGTGAAATCATCCCTAGTGAAAGTATTTTTGATGAATAGAGTTTAAGCTGACGTGGATGGAAGACCGACAATTTTCCTAATTTCTGCCAATCTTCATTACCCAACTTCAGCTCTCTGTAATCTCGAAGTAATGTTGAAGGAAGAACTCATACTTACACATAATAAATTCATGAATCTCTTCTTTGATACTAGGTGAAAAAACATATATTCAGTCGTTCCTGAGAAATTATTGGATTTATGAAGCTCTGGGGGTTCGACTCGCGAGCCGTCACTCAAGTAACTCCACCGCCCTCGCTTTGCAACCAGGATCGAATAGGCACTTGGCGCTAATTATTGTCCATAATAATATTCACATTTAAATTATGAGTAGGTTTCATGATTGTAATATAAAAATTTCAAGTTTCAAAATAAACTCTTGACAATTTATTTCTGGTTCATATGAGAGAAAAGGCCGACTGGCATATCACTGCAAAGTTGGGCAATATCCAGAAAGTGTAAATAGCCATCGCGTGTTTCTGTTCATTTGAATCACCAGCGGCGGGTGGCGTATACATAATGCTCTTACAACAGGACATGGAATGCGTGCCTAATGAAACCCGTGAAGACTTCCCAAGTTTCATGAGCCTTGATTACAGATGATATTTCGAAAAGTAGATCCTGTTTAGTCTAAGATTTTTGCCGTAAATTTCTTAAGACTCTACGATCCTGGCCAGCGGTAGTTGGCCAAAGGTGAGAGAAACGAGCGCCAACGACAACGCTAAGATTAACACAAAAATGTTCAGAATTACCGAAACGCGTTTTTTGTTTGCTTGTATAAATTAAACGCAGCCTTTGCCACGACAAAAAATTTGACGAGCTTATTGCAAGGGTTCAAATTATCTATCCGTGCATTCATATCTTGTCTTAAGAAGCCCGATGATACTTAATTAAATATGTCGGACTGAAATTGAAAGTTTTCAGAATGTTCCCGCATGGCTAAGTCCAATCCATCCCTTTCGCACCTGTGCTCGCTCGCTATGGCGAGACAAGGATAGCTGCTCCTTCGAAATGTCTCTTTCACACCCGCGTTTCTGATCCTCTATCTCTTTCGCGTCAGAGCTGGCACCTAAATTGAGCTGCCGCATCACGCCGAACCCTCGCCATTCGTAACTGATATGTTAACATAAATGGAATTTATCTAGATTAAGAAATTTAATGAGAATTGAAAAAAAATGGTGATGATCTATGAATTCAAACAAAATTCGTCAAATTTATTCATTTCGTGGTTATTGATGATGTTCATTGTAATTCATAAAATTTGAGGGAATGTGTTAAATATGTGTACATTTCTGGAAACTTATGACATTCATGGAAATTTATCAAATTTGTGGTTTTTCTTTAATTAGATTTGTGATGATTTATACAATTTGTGATGATTCATGAAATTAATGGTAATTTATGAAATTATAATAAATCTATCCTGCGATGATTTATCCTTATAATATAACATCTGCACGCTGCGTGCACGGAGAAAAAAAGAACGCTGAATTAGCGTTGCTAAGCAATGCGAATTTGACGTGTTTTTTGTTAAGCGAAAACGG
>WSXT02219743.1:0-17026 GCA_011762715.2 Neuroterus valhalla | reverse complement strand
CCTCCCCTTCCCTTCCCTTCCCTCCCCTTCCCTTCCCTTCCCCTCCCTTCCCCTCCCTTCCCTTCCCTCCCCTTCCCTTCCCTTTCCTTCCCGTCCCTTCCCCTCCCCTTCCCTTCCCTTCATACGCTATAAAAGTTACATCCATCTATTAATCGAAAACACTTAAGACAGGTAAATTGACTCGGAACTTTTGTCCTTTTTGCGAAAGTAAGTAGAAAGGGGAAGAGAAACAAGTCAAAATAAAAGGTCAATCGATGGTTGTTTCAGAGTCTTTGCCGAAACGTAATTTAAAAGTTGGCAAGCCTGGTGGCCGTTGGAGCGACACCCTTAATGAAACTTCCTCCAACTCGCACTTTCAATTTTCCACCGGGCTCCTTCCTCTTGAAAACCTCTTTCCGCTTTGCCCTCTTCTTCTGCCATCTACTTTTCCCATCGGCCTCTTTCTGTATATCGTTCCACGATCATCGAAGTTCATTTTTTTTCTCCACCGCACGTATTTTCGTCGTTTATAACCTGCTCGTTTCCCTTTAATTTCTTACATCGACATACGAAGGGTGGAAATACAAAATTACCTTTCTTGCCCTCAGGCGTTTTCGTTTAAACTAATCTTGAATTCGACTGAAGGAGGAACTAATCAAAATTTGATAACATTATTGAAAGGAAATCTCGAAAGAGTAAAAAAAATAAACAATAAAAAGTTTGAAAAAAATTCCTGTTACCGACATCAAAAATGTTCTACCGCTGTTGTGGTTCGTGTCTGTACTAAATTTCTAGAACATTCCTGATGATGTTAACATGTTTATAACAGGCTGTTCTAGAAGGCTTTGTTTGGAGTTCCAAAAAACTGAAAGGAAAATTTTCAATTACAAGAAGAAAATAGGTTGTGGCCAAAAATTTAAGTTATTTAAATGATAGGAAATAATGATTTTCAACCTATAAAAAACTAGTTTTTGGCAAGATTGTTTGATTGCTTACCAAAACAAATTAGTTAAGAAGCAATTAGTCTCAATTTTAACTAAGAAAGATCAAATTTTCACCAACATTTTCAAACGAAGAAGATTGTCTAGTCAGAATGTAAGGAGAGTGTAACTTAATTGTTTAAATGCCAAGCCGAAAAGACGAATTATCTACAAAAAAAGTTGAATTTTCGGTTGCAAAATATATTTTCAATACAAAAAAGTCAATCTATTATGTGCGATATTCTAGAAAACTCTGAGAATAGTACTAGAAGGCCTTGCGTAATGTTCTAGAAGGCTATGTTTGAAGTTTCAAAAAGCTGAAAGAATAATTTTAAACCACAAGAAGAAAACAGATTGTGGACAGAAAATTAAAATAATTTAAATAATAAAAAATAATAATTCTCAACAAATCAATGATAAAGCAAATAGTTCCAATTTCAACTAAGAAAAACAATACTCCTGACTAAATTCTGTCAAATTTTCAAATGAAGAAGATTTTCTAGTCAGAAAGTTAGAAAAATGTTACTGGATTGTTTCAATGTCATGCAAAAAATACAGATTTCCTATTAATTTGTTGAATTTTGGACTAAACAAAGTTTTTGACAAAAAAAAAAAAAAAAAAGAAATTCCACACGAATTTTCTAATTCCCGATAAAAAATATGGATCAGCTATAAATGAAATTTATTTTTGGACAAAAAATATGAATTTCCAACAAAACAAATTACTTTTCAACCAAAAAGAATGACGCCAGGAAAATGATTGAATTTTTAATCAAATGATAAAAATTCGGATAAGAAAGGACTATTTAAAGCAGAAGTCTCCTTTCTTCCAAATGCAGGATATATCTAAATTTATTTATCAAAAGTTGAATTTGGAATTTCTTCTTATTTCATCTTTCGAAAATTCTCATTTCAATTTTCCAAAAATATTGAGAGGTTTTTCACAAAATGATTGAAGCTTCAATCCCAAAATATGATTTTTCAACAAACAAGCGAATTTTTAACTGAATTAGTCAATATATACAAAAAGTTTGAATTTTCAATTTGAAGGGACGAATTTTTAACAAACAACAAAATTTTCAGCTTAAAATATCATCAATTAACCATCAATAATCGTATGATTTTTATAGTGAAAATTACAAATCACTCTTGGGACTCCGAATCCCGAAGATGTTTCAATATCCAAATTTTGATTTGCAGTCTCGGGAACCTTCGATTTTCTACGGATAAATTTGATTCCCGTATGAGGAAGACAAAATGAAAATTGATGTATTTTGATGTCCCAAGAGAAATTGCATTTCAGTTACGGATCTGAATGTATCGTATTTCCTACAGCTGCAGTTTGACATCATTCCCTTATTGTAGAAACTGGTGTAAACATTCTCGCTGCTCGAGCAAGGCACTCAGGTTCATGCAAATTTGGCACAGCTGAGCTTTGCCTATTACAGATTCTGGTACCGAAGCACTAACTAACCTGCTTTTTATCTTGTTGAGGAGGATTCTCCTGAAATTATATTGTAGGCTCAAATTGGATCAAGTTGGCCTAGTTGGCTCAGTTCGCTCAGCCACACCAGCAGCCTTTTAGTTTTTCAAAAACGGATATGATGTCGCTGATATCGATTTTTCCGGCACCTACAACGAAATCAACCATTCTTTAGTTTCTTGACTGCGGATATTATGTCGCCGACATCAACTCTTCTTTCGTCACCCGCACCGAAGTTCACCATTCTTTGGTTCCTTAATTGCGAATATGATGTCGCAGATATTCATTCTTGTTTTGCCACCTAGCACAAAAGCTCCGTTCAAGGAGGAACATGTTAAACCGATAATCAAAAGCAACCGATAAGGAAGGGTAGCGGAATGTGGAATGCAGATTTAAAACGGGTGAAGGATAAAAAAAGATCTAAATTATTTCGATACGTATTTTGTCTTTTGTTTTTGCGAGCCTTAGTTCCCGGAATATCGTAGTTTGATTTCTTGTCCTTGAGCGCTTGGCTCAAGCGCGTCACACCACTGCTCAGCCCGAAGCCCAGGCTTGAGCCGAGCGCTCAAGGTCAAATATTAAAACTTCAATATCGCGGGAACTAAGGCTCGTTGGAACGAGAGAAAAAATACGTATCTAATCGATTTTCATTTACTTTCATCTTCAAGAGTCCTGATCGCATGTCAAAGATGTAGATTCTTTTTCCGCCATCTACAATGAAATTTTGCATCCTCTAGTTTGCCAATTCTGAATATAGTTTCGCTGGAACTAATTCTCCTTATGTCATCTCTAAGAAAGTCTACATTTTTTTTGCTTTCCACTTGCGGATATGATGTCGCAGATATTTACTCTTTTTTTGCCATAGAGAACAAGATCTTTGATCAAATACAAACATGTTAAACGAATTCACAAAAGTAACCAACAAGGAAGGGTTAAGAAATGTTGGAGGCTGACTCGAACGGGACTTTGAAGGATAAGAAGGCATTGAAATTCATTCTATACGTATTTTTTCTTTTGTTCTTGCGAGACTTAGTTCCCGAAATATCGAAGTTTGAATTTTTGACCTTGAGCGATTGGCAAAAAGGCTCGAGCCGAGCCCTCAAGGTCAAATATCAAAACTTTTATGTCTCGGAAACTGAGGCCCGCTGAAACGTGAGAAAAAATACATATTTAATTGATTTTCATTGACTTTTATCCTTCAGAGTCCTCATCCTATGTCGCAGATATAAATTCTCCTTCCGCCACCTACAACGAAATTAGGCATCCTCTAGTTCCCGAACTCCAAATATAAATTAGCTGAAATCGATTCTCCTCTTGCCATCTCTGAAAAAATCCACCTTTCCTCAGCTTTTTCACTTGCGGATAGAATGTCGTAAGTATGAATCCTTCTTCCGCCACCTAGAACGAAATATACGATAAAGTGGAAACATGTCAAACCAACAAATAGAAGGAACCAACTAGGAAAGGTAGAGAAATGTGAAATTCTGTTTCAAACGGGACTTTGAAAGGTAAGAAAAGATCGTAATTCATTCGATGCTTATTTTTCTATTTGTTCCTGCGAGCCTTGGTTCTTGAGATATTAAAGTTGGAATTTTTTACTTCGAGCGCTTGGCTCAAGCGCGTCACACCACTGCTCAGCCCGAAACCCAGGCTTGAGCTGAGCGCTCAAGGTCAAATATTAAAACTCTAATATCTGGGGAGCTAAGGCCCGTTGAAACGAGAGAAAAAATACGTATCTAATCGATTTTCATTTACTTTCACTCCTCAGGGACCTGCTCGCATTACGATTGCGGATAAAATATGGCAGGTAAAAATTCTTCCGACACCTATATTGAAGTTATCTGATACAACGAAAATGTTTCTGAATTTGAATTGAATTTGGCAAGCTTGATCGAATATTCCCTCACAAGTAACTATGTTGACCGACTTTGGGCTAAATATCAGTCATGGAAGACAAGAGCTAACACTGATAACACCAAGAATCTTGAAATTAGATTGCGTCCTACAGAACTACATGAAGTGCAGGAAACCACAATCTATACATTGCAGTCCGTTATCTATACATTGTTATCCTTTGATCAAAGTTTCTTGCTCAAAGTTTGAGTTCTTGATTCAATTTAACACGGAATCGCATAAAGGCTTCAAAAATGATTGTTGGAAAATACAAACAATCACAAACAAGACAAAAAATCTTCAACTGATCTTTTTTATTGGGTTCGAAAAATCTTTGCGAAATTTTATGAGCTTTCATTACACAAATTTTTGATTTCCAAATCTTCCTTAAGAGGAGAATCAATATCTGCGACCTAATTTCTCTCTATGAACTTCGAGAATGGTAATTTTATTGTTGGTATTAAAAGAAAAATTGATATCCTTGATTTACCTATTTATAAGAAAATAAGGAAGGGTAAGGCTGCTGATGTTAATGTTACCAACACTAAAATGCTTAAGAGCGGTGGAGGGTATTTTTTTGTGTGGCTCAGCAATTTTATATGTTCCATCAGTAGAAAACTGCTTTTCGTCGTGACTCTACCCCGAAAACTTCGAAATGATATACATCATTATCGGCAAATGAGAAAGTTCCATCTCGAAATATCCACATTAAAAAGGTCACGGATGGGTAAAGAAGGAGGAAACTTAATGTTTGGCATATATCGTTACGAATCGCTTGGTTCTAAAATCAAGAAACATGAAATCCACGTTTCTTTCCTCGATGTCAGAAGATCTACCGTCTGACATTTATTGTGCCACTTTTCCTCCGAGGGTATATTGTAGGGAGATTGCTGTGGTTTTGAGAAATCGCAAGCTAGAAGTGTCCAGGAGGTAAAATGTCAATACTTTCAACACTCCGAACGGATATTTGACTATTTGCGTTGGTCCAAGAACGTGCTGCTCTCTTCCCACTTATCCTCACTACATTCGACTTCCTCTAAAAATAAACTTGACTTGTGATTTCTTTTGGTTTCGGGTAAACTTTAACCAGATTTTCAAATTGTGAGTTTTTAATAGATCTGTAGAAATCAAGTAAAGGACAGATATAGTACGTTTAGGACTAGAGAAAAATGTTTTACCAATTAACAAAAGTTACTAACAAGAAAGGGTAGGGAGTTCAGGAAACGCGGATTTCAATAAAACTTTGAAAAATGAAAAAAGATAAAAATCCATTCGATACCTATTTTTTCTTTTTATCCTACGAGCCTTAGTTCTCGAGATATTCAGGTTTGAATATTTGACCTTGAGTGCTCGGCTCCAACCCCAGCACGGGTTGAGCAATGGTCTGACGCAGGCCCAGTCTTGAGCCTCTAGCCGAAGGTCAAATATTCAAACCTCGATATCTCGGGAACTAAGGCTCATACGATCGAAAGAAAAAACACATATCGAATAATTTTTTATCTTCTTCAACCCTTCAAAGTCCCAGTCGAATCAGCTTCATTCGTAGAACTATGTATAATAATAATTAAAGTTGATTCTCCATTAATAGTATTCAAATTAATTGTGTCCAAGACTTACTGCTGCTCTAGGCCTATTGTCTCCTCCCTATTTCTTATTTCACTTTGACAAATCGATAAGCTCCAGGTGCCGATTTAAATAAACTACTGGGGTTAAATGAACACTTGAATTACTTGAAAGAGAAGAACGTTTATCCCCTTCCCGTAGCAGGTTTATTACATTGAGCTCACTTTTTCCTGCGAATCTCTTTCATTGAGTATAACCCTGCGAGCCCATTAGGAGTAATTAATGCTCTCTTCCGATGTATTTTAATCGCACGGATTACTTGGGCTAATATGTACTACCTGCTGTTCTACCAGATTCGCTAATTGAACTATTGCATTACTTATGGTGACGCATTCCTTAATTTTATTCCACGAAAAATTTATTTTTTCCGAAGATTCAAACAAGTTTGGAAAATCTAGAAAGAGGAAGGAATGAAGAGAAACAAACGTTAGCTAACTATAAGAATACTAATTGAGGGACGATATTGAAAAGAGGGCAGAGAGAGGAAAGACTTGAAAAAATATTGGAGAACAGGAGAATAGGTGAGAGATAATGGGGAAGAAGGAGTAGTGACTGAATCGGAGATGTACAAGTAGAAGTACAAGGAGTAAGCTGAGAAAATAAAGAGTTTAGGGGAATGAAAAGAACGGTAATGGGAATAAGAAAAGATTTTATAGAGGAGGAAGAACATTAGGATGGGTAAATGTTGCAAAGAGGAATAAGCGAGAGGAGAAGAGGATGAACCAAAAGATAATAAAAAATGAAAAAGCAGCAGAGGAGGATAGAGATATAGTGTTTTTAATCAAGGTTTTCCAAAAATGGAAAAGGCATTTAAAAAGAGATAAGGATGGGAGGAGAGGAGTGAAAGATTGTAAATGTGTTTGTAATGGAGAGGAGAAGAGAAAAGAATAGGAAAGAGGATGGTTCTCACTAGAAACTATTTTGGATAAACAGCATTGAATAGAGAGGAAAGGGCAGCACCCAATAGATTAGTGAAAGCAGGGTAATTTATTCCACACGGAAATATGGAGGGAAAGGAAAAAGTTGAGTAAACTAATAGGGCGGGGGGAAGGGGGCAGAGATTATGTTAAAAGTACAGATGGAATAAGGGAGAACATAATAGTGTACCACTAATACATCTACCACTAGGGCCAAAGATAATAATAAGAAGAGTAGAGAAATGTTATTCATCATCAAAGGAGATGGAAGAGTTAAAAAAAATATAAGTAGGAGAGGAACGTGTGAAAGAAGGTATCAGAATAGCGATAGGAGTAGTAAAAAGAATATTACAGCCTACAGTTGAAAATTAAGCCAGCAAGATGAGAAGGAGAAGAAGCACATACGAGAAAGGAGGAAAAGAGGAAAAAGTGAACGAGAGAATAAAAAAAATGAGGAGAGCAGTGCAAAAACAATAATTATCCGGGAATTCGAAAGTTTCGAACTTGAGGGACATGAAGGATACAAACTATATAGATTTCAAGAGGAAGTCCCCGATGGCCATAATCGTATTTAAGGATACGAATTTGCAATTACTCTGTGCTAGAGCTCCTCTCGTTTAATGGTCTCTGGAGACCTCGAAATGGCTTTTAGTAGTGATACTAAGTTTCTAACTTGTCATTGTGGAAGTCCCTCAACGAACTGAAATCCGAGAGACTTAAATACGGGCGATTATGATCGTTATATGGAGATTAATTGGATGGGGATAACATCCTTCTCTCTTCCTCTCTCTATCTTCATTTATTTTGATCAATTTTGTCCTTATTTTACCGTATTCCTCATTTCTTTTCTCGTCCATACTCAGACCACCTTCTTTCTCCTTCTCTCCTTTTTTTCTTCTTCCTTTTCTCTTTCCTAATCTTCCTCCTCTCTTTCCTCATCTTTCTTTTCTCCTCTTTCTTTCATCTTTTTCCACTTTACTTAGTGTTTCAAGTACTAGGGGGAGTATTATACCCAACGAATTATACACACTCATAAATCTTGGGAATACTACCATGAAATAATAATGACAATAGAAACTTCCAACAATAAGCTCGCGGACAATCGTATTGAAAACAGTGGAAGCTCGTGAACAATGAGGCATCTTACATACATATGGAGCGAGAATAATTACAGGTCTCATTAATGGCCATCCAGCCATCCTCCCTCTCTATTTCCCGTCAGGTAATGGGGAAGCACCTTGAAGCTTTAAAATTGATACACTTTGAAAGTGGAAGAAGCGTTCTACAACCTCACCCATTGCTCCTTGTCTCTGTATTCTTCTTTCTCATCATCTCAGCATTTTTACTTCGTGGATGGTTCTTCACGTTTCTTTTTCCATTTCCTTTTTTATCCTCTTCTTCGCATTCTCATCTCCTGGTTTACATTCCTCCTATCATCTCGATCTTTTCCTAAATTCTTCTATTCCCTCTGCTGATCAATTACTTCTTCTGACCTTTCTTTTGTTTCCTATCATCTTTGGCTATCATTTTTTCCACCTCCTCTCTTCTCAACCCTTCACATGAAAAATCCGAGTTTCACCTTCTCATGCTTCCCCTTAATCATCTTACATTTACATCATAACTGCAAATATCTTCTTTTGAGGGACCTTCAACTCTGTTTCCGGAAAAATTTTCAGTAACCTATTTTCATCCATTCGTATCATTTCCGAAAGATACTTATTAGCCCTATTCCTTTCTCCAACTTCCATACTAATCCGTCTTGTTTCCATATCTCAGATATCTCAAGTGTTCCTATTGAGTGATTGGTAATTATTGGAAATATACCTTCTGCTATTTCTATTTCCTCTCATCTTTTCCATCCCCATATCTGAACTCTATCTTATCTTTCTTAATCACCTAAAACGTACAGAAAATGATGTAACAGTAAAGATAAGTAGTTTTTTTCAACCATTTTTTTATGATTTGATTAATCTTATTCCGTTCTCTATTTTATGAATTTTGGTAGTGATGTTTGAATGGATGCCACATTCCTGCTTTTCTCTACGTCTTTCCATGTTTCCTCTTTGATGAAAAGATTTATATCTATTAGCACTTTGAGGCTTCATTTCCTTTTATTTCACCCTCTTTTTTAGTCAAAGGGCAGTCGGAAAAGATTAATTAAGGAAACTCTAGAAAGGTATAGAATTTCGTGTTCAGAGCCAGTTTTCCTCGCCCCCTGTTTTTCTCTGTGGCTCGTTGATGGTACTTACTACAAGTAGAAAGTAAAGTGGAAATAGTTCAAGTGGATCTTACCGGGAACGGTGAAAATGTTACCCGTCCGGCTCTTGAAGCGTGGCAAGAGAATGGAGGACTTTCGTCTACTGCTCCAAGTTGGAGGCCTGGAAAAATAATTATTTGTCCCTTAAAAATTCTTCCGTAAACACCTTTATAATTAAATTTGATATTCACTGCTACAAAAAAAAATTTATATATATATATATATCCCTGACCAAAAAGATGATTTTCGATCCAGCAGATTTATTTCAGTAGGGGGAAAGATAGAAGATGGAAGGAAGAAGGGTATGTAGTGAGAGCAGAACGAAGGTAGGACGGGTGCATGTGGGAAAGAGGATATACGAGTTCGTGCGAATGGTGAGAAAACAACGTAAGGCAGAAAGAAAGGATAAAAGCTCCTAAAACAGAAGGAAAAGAAGAGAACAAGAGAAGAATCAATGAAGAGAGTTGAAAAGAAGGGGAAGGATTTAAAAAACAGTTAAGAAAGAGAGAGAAAAAGATAAGGAGAGAGTTGAGAGAAAAGAAGAGAAGAGGAGAAGGAAAAAAGAGGAGGGAAGGAGAGAATAACAGAAGAGGTGAAGAAGAGAGATAAGAAGGAAAAAGAAAAGAAGAGAAGAAGAGAGATGAAAGATGAAGGAAAGAAAATAAAAAGAGGATAAGAGAGTCAAAAGAAGAAGAGAGTTAAGAGGAGGAGAGGAGGAGAGAGTATAGAGAAAAAAGAGGAAGGGGGTAGAGAAAAAGATAGTTTGAAAAAACGAAAACAGAAGAGAGACTTGGAAGAAGAGGAGAAGATGAGGAGAAGAGAGTTGAGAGAGGAAGAGAGTCAAAAAAAAGAAGAGAAAAAGAGAGGTAATAGAGGAGAAGGGAGTTAAGATAAAAAGAGAAGAAGAGAATAAGAAGATAGTTAGGAATGGAAGAGATTTGAGAGAAAAGGAGAAGAGGAGGAGGAGGGAGAGGAGAGGAAAGAAAAGAAAAGAACAAGAGCAGAAGTGAAGAAGAGAGTGAAGCGGCAAAAACAGAAGATAGTAAGAGAGGCAAGAGAATGAGAGAAGTGAAGAAGAGAGTTCAGCGATAAAAAGAAGAAGATAATAAGACAGTTGAGAGAAGAAGAAATGAGAGAAAAAAAGAGAATAGGAGATTTTAGAGAAGGAAAGGAGGGGATACAGAGGAGAGGAGGAAAACAGAGTTGAGAGGAGAAAGAAGAGAAGAAGGGAGTAAAGAGAAAAAAACAAGAGAAGAAGGGGGTAAAAGGAAGAAGAGAGTTAAAAACGGGAAAGGAAGAAGAAGAGCTGAAAGCAGAAGAAGAGAGGAGAGTTAGGAGAAGAGGAGAAGGAAAAAAAGAGAAAAGGAAAAAATGAAAAGGAGAGAATAAGAGAAGAACTCAGGGAGATAGTTGAGGGAAGAAGAAAAAAAGATAATAAGAGAGTCCAGAGAAAGAGGAAAGGAGAGAAAAAGAAGAAATATGAAGATGAGAGTTAAGAAAAAAAGGATAGAAAAGAAAAAGGGGAGATTTAAAAGAAAAGGAAAGAGTTGAAAGTAGAAGGAGAAGAGAGTTAATAAAGATGAAGGGAGTTAAGGTAGAGAAGGAATGAGCTGGATAGGAAAGTAGGAGGGTTGGGAGAAGAAAAGAAAGGAAAAAGTGGAGAGGAAAAGAAGAAAATGATAGAATGATAGATGTACTGAGAAAGATAGTTAAGGGAAAAAGAAAAGAAGATAAAAAGGAAGTTAAGAGAAAGAGAGAAGAAGTAAAGAAAACAATTACGGGAAAAAGGATATAAGATAATGACAGAGTTAAGAGAAAGAAGAGAGAAGAAGATAAGAGGAGAAGCGAGAAGAGAGAAGAAGAAATGGATAGAAAAAGAGAAGAAGAGATTTGAAAGAAGGAGAGAAGCAAAAAACAAGAGAAGAAGAGAGTTTAACAGAAGAGAAGGGAAGAAGAGTGTTACTTGTGAAAAAGAGAAGAAGATAGATCGGCAAGGAAGAGAGTTAGAGAAGAAGAGAGATAGGAGGGAAGGATGAGAGAAGTATAGAGATGAAAGAAGAAGAGGAGAAGAGAAGAAGAGAGTTGAGAGAAGTGAAGAAGAGAGAAAGACAGAGAGAAAGAGTCATTTCTCGTTGGTTCTTGAATCCCGTATGTGTCAGCGAGAAATATCGGTGATTCCAAACTCTCTCGACATTACGATGCTTCAAAAATGGAGGCAGTGGGAAGTCCTGTTAATAATGGAGAAATGACTCAATAAGCGGAGGTACTGGTAAGGGTTACAAGAAACAAAGAGGCAAAGAGAAAAACATGAAGAGAGAAGAGCAATGAGAGAAATGGTGATAAGAAGGAGGAGAGATTTGTTATTGAAGACAAATATGAGAATAGTAGAAAGAAAGTAATATAGAGAGGGTTGAGGAAGAAAAACAAAAGATATAAAGGAAAAATATATCTTCAACAGTGGCGGCTCATTCGATGAGTCAATATCCGACTTCTTTCCATAACATACATTCTCCATTCTATCACTTTCCACACAATGCTTCATTAATTTTTCATTCTTATCAGCCTTTGTGCCAGGAATAATGAACGGCTAATGAAACGGAAAAATCAAAACTGTAAAAAACTTTTAGTCCCCTTATCCTTATCCGAAGTTGAATCCTTATTATCGGATTCAACGCAGAGCTCTCTCTGTGTAACTGACCCTCTGAGTCCGACCATTCCGTCCGCTTGATGAAATGCGCATTCGCCGTACTTCCTTGATAATTAAAACCGTGACAACAAAAACTGAGATAAATTGACATTGTTCAGAGTTGTGCACTTTGGCTTCAAAGCGATGCGATGAGAGGATGGAGTTTTGGATTTAGAAATGAATCTGCTTGGTAAAGGTCAGGTTCCAGGAAGTCACGAAAGAGATGAAAGGAAAGGAGGGTCACCCGGATGAGGTTAAAAATTGAATCAAGGCTGAAGCCAAGCGAGAGCCGTAGTAGTCGAGATCGATTTTAACCTCTCTTGGCAAAAAGTGCCGATGGCCCGCATTTTGTTCCGCTCCACAGAAAGCTCCTTTCCTAGAATTAAGCCAAGTCACTTTTTACCTTTTTCTTCGAATAATTAGAGGAAGTTCAATCAGCATAAGCTTAAAACCTTTTGTTTCACAATTTTAATTTCAGAAGACAACAGAGGAAGATTAAAGTAGATGAGAAAGAAGAGTTTTAAATTTTCTACCTTACTGGCATCGAGACCGATTCACAGACAGTGATGAGTGAGATAGTTTATGAAACACATTCCGAAAGACTCTCCCATAATTAAGTAAACTAATTTTCTACCTTTTTGCAAGATAACTAGGAGAAGTATAATAAACATGAGATCGAAATTTTTTGTTCCACAGTTTTAATTCAAGAAGTGACGACAGGAAGAGAGATTTATAGCCGATAAGTAAGGATAGTTTTTAGTAGTGATTTCTACCTTACCATCTTCGGTACCGTTCCACACTGAAGTGGTTCGGGTCCGTGCTAAGCCTTTAGAATGTTCTTAGAATTGATTTGTTACTTTATTCTTCGAAGTAACTACAAAAGCCTCCACTCTACAATTAAACAAGATCATCTTGAACCTTCTCTCTTAAATAATCAGGGGAAATTCAAGCAGAGTAAGCTTGGAACCTTTCGTTCCACAATTTGAGTCTCAGAAGACAAGAAAGTGAGGGGAATTTATGGTAGATGAGTCGAGAGTGTTTCAATACTAATTTCTACTTTACCGGCATCGAGATCCTTTTATAGCCTGCGTGGTTCGTCTCCGTGCTAAGTTCCGAAAATTTTATAGTTAGCAATGGGTGAGTTACCTCCTGGGAGTAACTTGAAAGTCTCTTCTACGATGCAGCCAAGTCATTTTTTACCTTCTGCTTCGATTGAATAAAGGAAATTCAACTAGCGTAAGCTTCAAACCTTTCGTTTCATTTTTTAAATTCCAGAAAAAGAGGAAGGAAGAGAAATTTATCTTAGGCGAGTCGAGAGTTTTTCAAGACTAATTTTTACCTTACCGGCATCAACACCCTTTCACAGCCCTTGTGGTTCGTGTCCGTGCTAAGTTCCGAAAATTTTATTATTAGCAATGAGTGAGTTACTTCCTGGAGGTAATTTGAAAGTCTCTTCCTTACGATTCAGCCAAGTCATTTTTCACCTTCTACCTCGATTGAATAAAGGAATTTCGGATAGCGTAAGCTTCAAACCTTTCGTTTCATTTTTTTAATGCCAGAAGGAGAGGAAGGGAGAGCAATTTATCGTAGATAAGCCGAGAGTGTTCCAAGACTCATTTCTACTTTACCAGCAGCGAGGCCCTTTAACAGCCCGCGTGGTTCGTGTCCGTGCTGATTTCAGAAAATGTTATTCACAGCAATGGGTGAGTTACTTTCTGGGAGTAACTTCAAAGTATCTTCCCTACGATTTAGTTCAGTCATTTTCCACCTTCCGCCTCGAATAATTAGAGGGAGTTTAAGTAGCGTAAGCTCCAAACCTTTCGTTCCACAATCCGAATCCCTGAAGACAAGAAAAGGAGAGAAGTTTATGGTAGATTAGTCGAGAGTGTTACAATACTGTTTCCTACCTTACCGGTATCGAGACCCTCTCGCAGCTCTAGTGGTTCGTGTCCATGCTATGTTCTCGAAATTTAATTCACAGCAATGGGTAATGAGTTACTTTCTGGAAGTAACTCAAAAGTCTCTTACCTACAATTTAACCAAGTCATTTTTCACCTTCTGCCTTCTGCATCAAAACTGTTCTACAGCCCAAGTGGTTCGTGGCCATGCTAAGTTTCTAGAATGTTCTTATTAGCACAATTTATAATGAAGAATCAAATAATTATTTTTTTCGACAAAATAACAATAACAAGAACATTCTGAATTAGATTCCGATTCGATCTGCTGTGGTCCCGGTAACGAAGTGGATTTAACGCTCCACTTATGTCTAGTGGCGTTCAGGGTTCGAATCCGATCGAGAGCCGATTTTTTCTCTTACAATATTGTGTTTTCATTCATCTCTTTATTTTCATTATTTAGATTTTGTTCTATTCTTTCCTAAAGATTTTTTCTCTTTTCTGTTCCAGGTGAGATTCTGCGACCCGACTTGTTACCTGTTGGAATTAAATCCGAGACCTCTGCTCGTCGCTGCTTCTACTTTCCTTGGATGGGAAATTAGCTTTAATGAATTTCTCGTGGACACCTTTGCCCCGGTCGTACTGTCGACGTTTAATTTATCTGGGGAACGGCAAATGTGATTTAATTGGAGGAGCCGTTGTTCTCCCATCAACACGTGGCTCTCTCGTCTCTTGGAACTCTGCTACAACCAGAGGGAATAACAAAATAAAAATTAATTTTGAGGTAGAAGGGGTTCTGAAGCTTGTACACTTGATTCTAGGGAGAAAGAGAAATTGTGTTAAAAAAAAGAGGAGACTGAAAAAACAGGAGACTAAAGAAAAGAGAAAACTAAAAAAAAGAGGATACTGAAAAGAGAAGAGGCAGAGGTGAAAGAGGAATTGTACGGGGCGGGACAAAAACGACGATTAGGGAAGTGCTGACGCTTGCTGACCACATACTCTGCCCTCTCATCGGCTCTCAAAGTTGCAAAACGTTCTTTAACCTCGTAATTAAGTAAATTATCGGGCTTTATAAAACACAGGCTGACAATTTTTTTCGTGTCGAAAAACCGGAATAGGTGACCTCGAAGGATTTTTATGTTTTAGAAACGGAGGCGCTGTTCAAATTCTTTCTATGGATCAGGATTTTGAAAAAACCCTAACCTAAAGGTGCAACAATTGCAAGATAAGCAGACAATTTTTTTGCATAGTCCTGACGTCATTCAGTTTCCTTTAAAAGATTTGATGCAATAATAAAATACTTTCCTGAACGTTTCGTTCCTATTTTGGATCACCATGAACAGACTGAAGGGTCATAAAGAGACTCATAAGAGAAAGTATCGTGGGTTGAGGAGAATTGGGGGGTTCAATATATAATTAGAATTTACCGGAATGAGAAAAGAGGAAGTGATAGGAAGTAAGAGGAATTGATAGGAAGTAAGAGGAATTAATAGGAAGTAAGAGGAAGTGAAGAGATAGGGATTTAGGGCAGAGATGGAAAGTGGGGGCTGGGAAGTGAGAGAGATCAAGTTGAAGTGAAAGGATGATGAGGAGAATTGTTGGTACTTTGGTAGAAATAAGGAATATTGGAAGAAGAGGTAAAGAGTAGAAGTGATATAATGCGAGGTGGAAATGAGAGGGAGTAAGAGAAAATGAGGGGAAGGAAAAGAAAAAGTGGATGGGATGGAAAAAGAGATGAGGGGATAGTAAATGCGGGCTGTAAGAGGACAATGGAAGAGGAAACAAGTTGAGAAATGGGAGGACAGGGGAAATCGTTTGAGGGTTCGGGAAAATAAGTAACATGGAGGACATCAGTAATGAATGGAAGTGAAGAGAGTTGTGGTGGGAATAGGAAGCCGTTTTGGAAAAAGAAGGGACGAGAAGGAATTGCTTATTTTATGTAATATTACACAAATAGAATTCTTCTATTAAAACGTCTAACGTATTTTTGCGGATCCCTCAACAGGAGAAGGATATTTATTAAGGGACGGGAAGAGAGAAGAGTAGGAGTGATGAGAAGTTAGGAGAAATAAGGGTAAGAGTATTAGAGGAAATTGGGGGAAGAATATGATAGAAAGGGAAAGGAAATAAGTAGATAAAGATGTGAGGGAGTGGCAGGGGAATCAGGGCTGAAAGTTTAGTAGAATTGAAGAGGAGTAAGGAGAGGGGGATGAGAAGTTGTGGAAGAAAATGAAGAGATAAGAAGCGACGTGAGTAGAGGAAATAGGAAATGAGAGGGGAAGGTGGTAAGTGCAGGATGTAAGAGAAAGTTTGAACTACTTAATCAACGTGAGAGTGAGGGGAGGAGTGTAATAAGAAGTAACGAGAAGAAAAAAGATAGATGTGTGAGACAGTGAGGAACAGTAGGTTCGATGATTTAGGTAAAGATCGGGAGAAGTAGGGGTTCGATGATGGAGGGGGCGATGGAATGTGCCGGGGAGTGATGAAAAAGTGATGTAACGTGAGTAAGTGATGGAAATTTTTGGAAAATAAATTTGAACTTTGTTCAAAATTCGTTTGGGTCGGATGTCCGTCCGGCATATAGAAAGGAGTATTGTAGGAAAGTGAGGGATAGTAAACGGAAACATTGAAGAGTGAAGAGAAGTGGCGTGTGTTAGATATAACTAGGAAAGAGCAAATGGAGATGGGGAGAAGTGATGTGAAGTTAGGGAGGGTATGGAGATAAGAGAAAGTTAAGGGAAGAATATGATATCATGTTACAGGAAGTAGAGAGATAGAGACCTAGGTCAAGAAAGGTATAAGAGCAGGCAGATGAGTGGAAATAATGGTGATTGGGGAATGAGAGGGACGGGAAGCTGATGGAAAGTTGGGAAAAACAAGGAGAAGTAATGGAAAGTAATAGAATTGAAGATAAGAAGAAGTGAGGGGAATCAAGTCAAATTAAGAGAAGGATGAGGAAAATTGTGTTCATAGGGAGGAAATAAGGAACATTGAGGAAGTGGTAATAAATAAGAGTGAGGAGAAGTTAGGTATAATGGGGATGAGTAAATGAAAATCAAGGGATGTGAATGAAAGTGGATAGGGGGGGGGATAGGAAATAGCAGAAGGGGTTAGAAAGTTTGGAGTAGAAGATGGCAATTTCAATAGCTTCATTAACGATTATCCAAAATTTGGGTAAGGGTAGCGAAGTACGCAATGAAAAGTCGGAATGGTTCATATGCCATATCTCGGGATGAAAAAATTGGTTCCTAATGATCGAAATTGAGAATGGAAGGAATTAGGAAGTTATTATAATCATCGAGACGGGTTTCAG
>WSXT02219732.1:0-17026 GCA_011762715.2 Neuroterus valhalla | reverse complement strand
AGTGAAATTAGTGAACTTATACCTCCCCACTTTTCCCATAGTTCAAGAATCTGGATTCCTATAAGAAAAACAAGGAATAGTTAAGACTAACTAACAGAAACTAACTCGACATTGATCACTTGTTCCTGTTTTAAGGGGGTCGTCTAGTTACGCGCTTTCAAATAATCGATTTTTTAAAATATATTTCGAATCTTTATGATACTAGAAATGTACTCGATCAAGGATTTAACCCAAAACAGAATCTTTCGCGAGATCTGGAAGGCCAAACATAGCAACTTTCTGACTTTTCACATGTTTTCGCGTCATTGCTTACCTTTAAACGCGTTTTCCCAAAAGTCATGTTTTTCGGAAGAGTTGGCAAGAGCCTGACTAGAGTTTTTAAGATATTGTTCGTTTCTAAATTTTAAATTGTTCGTCAGAGGTGTCGCTATGGCCTGACACGAGCTTTTTTGGAAAAAAAAAATTTTCACGTTTTTACAGCCCTTCTTAGCTCGGAAAAAATGGTAAAAGTTAGATTTTTTTGTTCAAAAATCCACAATTTTGAGAGTTTTCAATTCATAATAAAAAGCTCGTGTCAGGCGATAGCCAAAGTTATGAAAAATACAGAAATTTTTTATTTTTTAAGATTCATCCAGCCAAACCTGGGAAAGCTTGCCACAAAGTCGGGTACAATTTTTTTATGGAGGCGCGGTTGTGGTCGTCCCAAGGACACGATTGGCAATGTATAAATAATTGAAATACATTAATTTTTGGAAAAAAGATGTACAAAATTAATACACAAAATTGCATCTCTATATCATGTTTAGTTTCTTTGCAGTGTATCCTCAGAAGTACAATCGAAAATCGAGCGCGTAACTAGACGACCCCCTTAAACAAGCGAGCAGCTGCATTCTAGCCGAGTTTAGGATGAGATCCGGGAGAAGAGGAGGGCAGGTGTTGTTAGAGTCCGAAAATTTCGTACTTTAGTACAAGTACATTGAAAATTCTCGAAAAGTGTCAACTCAGGGATTAAACACCGAACTTCTAGTAGCAATCCTAGTTGCATTAAAGGTTATTCACATATTGTGGCACATTCCTGTTCCCACTAGGTAGGAATTCTTTTATAGTTTCTGCACATAGAACTGACTCTAGAGTGTACATGGACCCCAGTAGCCGTGCGCAACACTTTTAGCTAATCAGTAATCGTTAAATCATTACTTGCTGCTTCTCGTTTCTTTCCTTGACATTATGATTTGACGTGTCCTCCCACGGGGCAGAAGTCACATTTAGTATTTTTCTTACTCTCAGATTTCATGTAAGATTTGTTCCTATCGGATGTTGAATCACTGCGGTATTTATATTTTTCCGCACTTCTTAAAAGTACTGAAAATGCATGTTCCGGTTCTCTTCTCAGTCCCGTAATCGTACCCGCTATTATTGTAAGAGAAGCGCTTCATCAAAAAGACGCCGAGACTTTTCCACAGTCTTCAACCTCCATCCTCTTCTCATATCCTCATTTCTCCCACCACTTTTTCATGTTCTTTGTTCATCCAACTCATTACCATATTTCTCTCCTCGTATCGAATATTTTCTTTACCTGAATTCAAATATATTTCATCTGAGTGCACATAAACTACCATATAGAAAAAATTGCAGAAAACACTGAGAAAGTTTGATTACTTTTCATACTAGGTAATTAGCGAATTATCTAATATTGTCGTTTCTTAATAAGTCCTAGATTATCCAAAATGTTAATTATTTGATACTTCATAGATTCGTCAGGTGTGCAGAAGTTTTTGAAAATGCAGTCCTTTGCAAGATGCAGAGGAAAATATTAATTTCTTAATATTAAAGGATTATTATGTACAATGAGAATATCCCACTTTATCAAAAATATTTTGGGGCATTCAAAAACAAATTTCATTGTGAAATAATATTACTTTTTTATTGATGCGTAAATACATGTTCATATTTCCTAGATGAGGATGATAGATTTAGTATTTTCACGATGATCCATTATGATAAAGCGACGTGTTGCGGGGTTCAATTGTGTACACAACTACAAATTTTGTCGAAATTCCGCAAACGTCGCATTTCGCATATTCAGGATCGACTTGAAACTCAAGTTTCACGTTAAGTTGCTATTATATGTTTTTTTAACGATGCCTGTGATTGGTCGAAGGGCGCACTTTGGTGATTGATCGAAACGGATAGGTCAATTATTTCTCTTTTGAAAAAACCTGGACAGACGAAAAGACAACTCGGATTGGTATTATATATCTATTTTCCCTATTCATTTTGTTGGGGTGATTGAATTTAAACCTCAGCTTTAGGTCAGTCCTAAAGACACAAACTGCAACGTTTGTGAAACGTCAAGTTTCACTTTTTTTTAATTGAAAGGAAAGTCTGCAGGAATCTGGTTTACATTAGGGTTTGCATACTCAACTCTGAAATGACTCCTTATTGACCGGTCGGGACCTACTGGAACTTCATCGATTTCATCTGGAGTAAGTGCAGTAACCCTTCCGCTCCGCATGTTTATCCCACTCCGTTTCCTAGAGCCATCGATTCTTGAATAAATTCCAGCAAGAGAATCAAAAGTCTCCAATATCGCGAAGACGCTACCATCCAATGTTGATAATACAATTTGTTCTTTAGTTGATACAGGTCTTAATCTTCCTCCTGCTCTTATTTTGATCGACTGATTCTCGGGAAAAGTATATCTTCGAAGTTCAAATATTCGGTGCGGATTCTTCGGAGAATTTAGTCTTATGAATTTAAGCTGCCCCAGTTCACATCCGATTCCGTCAGGAGATGGAAGTCTGTCAGGGGGCATCATCATGGACCTTGCCAAAGTCGGATGCCTTGAGGAAGGAGACCTGGACCTAACACGAGGAGGATGTTTGGCTGTGGAAGACCAACGCTCATGAAAATTGTTCCTTTCTGGAGAGTGAAGCAAAGGTTTGTCACGAGGAACGCCAAAAATAGGGTCGCCATTAGGTAAACACTCGAACTGCGAACTTAATTCTGCAATGAGAAACAGGATGGAACTTCTCTATTATGAACATGAAGGAGGTTATAATTCATTCCCCGTTATTCAGCCGTTTCGCGAAAGTTCTCAATGAGATTCACATGAATTATTCTTACTGCTTCGAAGATTTATTTCATGTTTATGAAATCTAATAATTCTTACAAACACCAAAGTATGATCAAGATGCTCATTCTTGAAAATTCTTACAACCTCATCTCAAAGAAAAAAACGCAAACCAACTTTTCAATTTTTCGTGTTATGCATTTTTGCGTTAACATATCAGGTAGAATCGAATTTCAGAGTTGGTAATTCTACGAATAAAATAATGATTTTCTCAAAAAATCGACCTCAAGTTCGTGTTGTCGCAGTTTGAAACCTACAAAGCACAATTAATTGTACTTTTTTGCTGATGTGCTTTAAATTCTTATTTTTCCTAATGTGTGAACCACGTGTCGAAGGCAATATAATTATCAAGGAAAACCGAAAGAGTCCCTGTAGGATAAGGCAGTAACTAGCGAAGTATTTGATTGTACCTTTTTCCAGGGAAAACTTTTTTTTGTGCTAAAAATCCAAGTGCCATAAGGATGTAAATATAGGTATGTTCTAGCGGAAAAAGAGCATAAGTCCGATCACGGTAGATTGCTAAATTATGGCGACCAGGAGTTGAATGAGATTGGAAAAATAGTTCTCTATGAAATGCGTTTCTTTTGTTTAAACAATAACCAAATTGTAAGTTTGCGATGTTAGATGCTTTCCAGGTGTTCGAAAATGAACAATCTCAAATTTATTGATTGTAAATGTGAGTTTTTCAAATATGAAGAAACTTTTGAATGTAAAATTTAAAAAGGAGTACTTTTGAAAATCATACCATGCGTGCATCCAAAATGATAGATCTATTCTTATATTATTTCATTCACCGAAAGCATTAAAGGTGATAACCAAGATAAAGGTCAGCTTGTAAACGGTCCTCATCTTCTTCATGTAAAAGAAAAACAAATCAAGGAATTGATGGAGGATTTTGTTCATGAAAGGATTTTGTTCATTAAAACTTATATTTATATCCACTGGTATCGTCAGTTCGTGAAGTATTTCAACCTCCTACATTATTTTTTTATTATTCCATAGATATCACTACTCTTTTAATTTTTATCGCTTGAACTGTTTATTCTTTCCGCTAAATTTCATAGATGTCATTGAATGATAGCTTATCTTTTCAAGAAATATATTTTTTATACTCATTTTGACCCACATTTTTAGGCATCAATCTTCTGATGATCTATATTTTTTCAAATTCTACAAAGAGAAAAATTAGAGAAACAAGAAACGAATTGGGACAAATCAGTAAAGTGAGGCAGATTTGATTCACGTCAAAATATCGTACGCGTCAAAATTAGTTATTCATAAGAATATATAATCTCCAAATAGCACCAGAAAAAGCTGATATCAGATTTGAATACAAATTATTGACAAAGGACATGGACGAGTCCCGGAATCGACACAGAAAATTCATCTGTGCCTTGACCCTCAGGATACTGACTTTTTGTGTGCAATACGCTACCTTCGATTAAGAATGTGCGTTTCTGCGAAACTTTATTCTAGGGCAGTATAGGTGAGAAATTAATCACCTGACACGCCATGATCATCAAAGATATCGAAGTATAAGAGAGAACACCATGCTACATAAATATTCTTATAGGCTTGGCATTAGCTGCTTAATCATATGATACATTCTGCCTGCCTCGTCGTACGACGGGAAAGGTGGTGTCACTCAAACTAGTGCTCTATATGAATTGCAGCCTGGCTTTGTTCTAAGCAAAGTATACCATCCTGAGGAGTTTTTTTCGAGGCAGCAATGATGATCGGCTGCTTATTTGGGATGACGTGAAAACAGAAGATGTAATTTAGGTAGTTATACTAAAGCTCAATATCGTCCGCAAAGATATTAGAAAATCCTCTTACTATTGATATTGTTTCTAAATGATAATAAAAGAAAAGTTTATGCTCCTAACGAAGTGTTTGCTGATGACTGCTTGGTAGTTGGCAGCTCTTCAGGCAATGGGAGTAGACTTACAAACTTTGAAGCCGATAGCACGATCGATCCATGAGAAGAATTTGAATTGAATTTGAATTTGATCCTGTAGAAGAATTTGAAGTTCATTCAGCACGGCTTGTAAGATGATTGAGTCCAGCAAGTACGAATAAATCAACGTTGTCATGTTGATGCTTCTGTTGAGTGGACGTTGGTACGGATTCGGCTACAATTATAAGAGAAAAAATTTCTGAACCATCGTAATGCGAATTTACCGGGAATTCCGATTTGAATTCCTCCGGATAGGACGTATGGATCAACTTTTCATTTTTACCACCTACACAACCTCTTCGAACATTACTCAAAAACATTCACACAAGCAAAGAGTACTGATGAGAATAGGTAATGAAAAACTAGAGACTTACCTATTTCAATCGGTTTTAGAACCAAAAACTCCTTTTTGGAGCTTAGACACAGATCTTCTTCCTCGTGGATAAATAATCCAATGAAGCTTCAAATGAAAGGAATATTCAAGATACTTAGATCAAGGCCCATGTTCAGATCAAGGCCCAACTTGTTTGGCATGAGAGCATGAGACCATCGCTTTGACCGCGCTGCACTTCTTATATTTTTCCTTTCATGCCTCCCACCTATCAATAAATACGATCCACCTCTTAGTTCTGAGATAGAAGACCTTACCAAAACTCGTAATAAATTTTGCCAAACGCATCGAAGAACTAAAAGCTTCATACTTAAAAGTACGATAAATTATCTTCAAAGAACAATTGCGATTTCAACTCATGAACACAGATGCAGTACCTGGCATACAGTTTTCGGCAAACTAGAGATAAGAAACAATTCCATATGGCGCATGACTAAGGCTCTCACTAAACCGCGGAGTATTATTACACCTCTAAGAAAACCCGATCAAACTTTTGCTCTTCCTCCGAACGATGAAAGCAAACCTCCTGTCAGAAAACCACGAAAATAGTTTTCCACCACACGACGAACCATCAGAAGCACAACTGATCACTGAATGTGAAAAAATCGTCTTCGAGTATCTTAAAATCTCGAGTGAATATAATTTTTAGAAAATAACCTATAAAGAAATAACAAAGGAAATCAAAACTACTAAAAAAATAAAGCACCAGGCCCCGATTCAATCTCAAACTTTGTTTCCAAAAAACTTCCGATGTCATGTCTGATTCTTCTTGCCACTACATGCAATGCCTGTATTAAACTAAGCTGCTTTCCTGACTCTTGAAAGGTAGCGCATATTTTGGTTTTCCAGAAATAAGGCAAAGATCCATATCATACAACCATCTACAATCCCATTAGCTTCCTTAACATCATGAGCAAAATTTTCGAAAGAATAATACTGACTCGCGTAAATCATCACCTCGAGGAAAACAGCATCCTTAAACCACAACAATACGGTTTCAGAAAAGGTCACTCTACGCAACACGTGATGTTCAAGCTCACCAAAGCTATTTCCTTAAATTTCAATAGAAAGAAACATACTGGAGTTGTTTTCCTCGACGTGGAAAAGGCTTTTGACAGTCTGGCATGTAGGATTGCTCAACAAACTAATAAAATACAATTTCTCAAGAGGATTCATTCTTTTCATACACTCTCATCTGTCTAATAGGAAATTCTCAGTTAAAATTGACCAGACACTTTCAAAGGAAAAACCCATCCGAGCGGGCGTTCCACAGGGTAGCATTTTGGGACCGGTATTCTTTATTATCAATGTGAATGACATCCCCGCGGTTCCCGAAGTTTCAATCGGATTTCATGCAGATGACACTGCACAGTTTGCTTCTTCCCGGTCCGTGTCAAGAATCTTAACACTACTTAACAAAGCACTCGAGATCATTAAGGCATGGGCTAAGCTCTGGCGAATTAAAATTAAAGTAGCAAAGTCAGAATCCATATTTTTTTCTCTGTCAGAAGGCCAGCTAAAACTTATCCACCCAAAATGTTTAATAAACCAATAGAATGGGAAAACTCCGTTAATTATTAAGGGGCACACTACATAAACGTCCTAATTGGATAACTCACATCCATGAATTCTAATATTTAAAATGTTTATTCGATCAATTATAACTTATGCCTGTACAATTTGGGGAGGTGCGTCTAGATGCAACATTAATCAGATTCATATCATTCAGAATAAATTTTCCAGATGCATTGCGAAAACTCCTAGATATGCTAAGAACTCTGTCCTTCACAGAGAATTTCGGTTGCCATGCATTCCAGAGTACATAAAAGAATCCTTGACTAAATTCTATTAATCTACATCATTGTCACCTTTTGAGGATATTTCCTCTTTGGGAAAATATCACTATGGTCCCCTTTGCAAACACGCGATGCCAAAAGACTTTCTCATGAAATAGGTCAACCAGGCCGGGGACGGGGGTCGCTGCGGTGCCGAAATTACTCTCGACGCTGCGTCGACCTCCCTTCCCTGGCCTGCTCATAACTAATAACTGATACCAATAACTCTCATATATGCGCAGACGGCGCTGCTTCGCCGCGCGCCGTCTGACCGCTCCCGTGCATTGGATCTCACAAGAGGGGGCGATGGTTGAGGCCCCTTCAACCCACCCTTTTTTCCACCTGTCTCTTCTTCGTAGCCTTTCCTTCACTCTTTCTCACACCCGCTATTGCAATTTTTAGAATCTACAAAACTTTATTCCGTTCTGAACTCTCGTCTAAGAATTTATTTCAAGAAATACGGTTGTGAATACCAGTCGTTTCTTTCACACTAACCTGTTCCGCTTTCGAGAATTAAAGTACCCTGAAATTCTGTTCAAAATTTTGTTTAGAACGTGTGCGTCAAAAAAATTATATTTTTTTAGCGAAATGGGCAGGAAGGGAATAACTTCCTAACGTAGAAAAATTATGAAGAATCAAAATTTCTTTTTTTATCATGAATGTTGAAAGACATTTAGAAATGAATTCTACTTTTGAATTCGATTTGCCTTGAACTACATATAACTCCATTCAATTATTCATTCATTCATTCATTCATTCATTCATTCATTCATTCATTCATTCATTCAATCATTCATTCATTCATTAAACCACTTCCACCTACAGAATAAAACCCTTCTCATCTTTATTCTTTGATATAAAATATATTTTGTTTTTATTACCATTGCTCTCACCTCGCTGCACTTCCTACTTTCTTTTGCCTTTCATGCGTTACACCTGCAACTTCCTAGTATCCTTCCCTTTACTCTTCCTCACACCCTCCGTTACAAATTCTAGGATCTTCAAAACTACATTTTGTTTTTAACTCTCATCCATGAATATTTTTCTAGAAATTCGATTGAGAATTGTCTCTCTTACAATTACCTATTTCGCTTCTAAAAATCAAGAGATCCAGAATTCTTCCCAAAATTTAGGTTGCATTAGCCCTCACAACGTGTGCGGAAATCAACAAATTATATTTCTTAAGCAGAATGCGCAAAAAGAGTATGATTGCCTCACATTGGAAAATTACGTACGATCAGAATGTCTTCTTCTATCATGAATGTTTAGAGACAAAAGGATGTTATTTTTCAAGAATTTTTTCACTTTCAATTTCCTTTTTAATGATATATTTGTAATTTATTCGATAACCTTACGTAATAATAACAACACGCAAACTGAAAGCTGAACTGAAAACGATCTCGTGAATACGACTTCCTGGGAGACAAAATTTTTCTCTTGCAAAGAGAACATTTTGTTCTGTTTAAATATAAGGAGAAAAAAATCTCATTTGCAACGCGAGAACAGAGATTGATATAACAACGAGCGTTGTGCTGGTGATTTTCGTAACTACATTTTTTCTTTGATCTAAGTGCACTGAATGATCGTCGTCTTCATTTGGGATGCAAAGGACTGCTCTTTATCACGAACATTAATATACTCCAGTAAAACATTTGGCAATTCGATTAATGGTGTAAAGGAATGTTGTCAACACGATGGTTTACATTCTCTATTTTGAACTGACAAACGATTAGACGACTGGGACCTACTGGAACTTCCTCCAATTCATCTGGAGTCAGTACGCTCATCAAGAGACTCTCCATGTTTAATTTGGCCCGTCTTCTAATGCCATTGGATCTCATATAAATCCCAGCAAGAGTGTCAAAACTCTCCAATATTGCAAAGATGTCTCCATCGGATGTGCATAAAACAATTTTTTCATGAATGGGCGTGGGCTTAAAGTTTTTTTGTGTTCTTATTTTTATTGAAAGATCGGCAGGAAATGTGTATTTCCGCAACTCGAATACTTTGTGTGAGTTTATACGCGAAATGAGCCGGATGAATTCGAGCTGTTCAAGTCCACACCCATATCCATCAGAAGAAGGAAGTTTAGTAGGAGGAACCATTGTAGACCTGGAAGAAGTCCTTGAGAAAGAAAACTGTCGAGGAATAGACCTGGAAACTGCACGAAGATGATGTCCGGCAGAAGATCTAGACCTAGCTTGAAGACAAGATTCATCAGTAGGAGACCTAGACCTGACACGGAGGGAAGCATTAGTAGGGGAAGAAGAATTCCCAAAAGAATGGTCCCTATCAGAAGTGGAGGGAGAAGGTGTGCCGTGCGGAACACCAGGAACAGGGACGCCATTAGGGAAGCACTCGAACTGCGAACTTATACCTGCAACATGAAACAGAGTTTCACTTTCAAGAACATTTTATAATTTCTCAGAAGGAACTATCTCCTGCTTTTGTATCTATGGCTTGTGTAACAAGCTTCTGACGAAGTTTTTTAATCACTCTGTTATTTTAAACCTCAGGTAAATCGCTTATTGAAGAATAAACTAAATTTTCTTGGCAAATCATGTCTTTCATATAATTTAACTGTTAACCTTGAAGCATGCTAATTAAGAATATGACTAGATCAATCTTTATTTACTTCATTTTTTCTTGTTTAATTCGCTTCTTTAGGTGCTCCGTCATATTCCTTTGCCTACGGAAAAATTTGATTTGTCAAAGAACTTCGAAGAACTTCACGATTTCGTAAAATATGAGAATGTTCAAACGCTTGTTTCTTCCCTGAATAACTCCTTCAGTGCGCTATCAAATCTGATTCAATGAATACTGTGGAAGCTTGATGTTCATGAACTACTCCGTACTCTCGATGGAAATTTCATGCTGATACTTTACGCGTGGATAATAATAAAATATGCAATTTGCAGTCTTTTATCTAATGTTATATTGCGTGGAATATAATAGAGATATCAGAGGAAAAGTTTGCAAAGGAGTTGACGATCTCGATTGCATCAGAGATTGGTACTTTCGTGAAGGGAGATACTTCCTCATAACTCACGAGTATATCTTTCACCCCTAATCCCTTGGACTGATATTTCGGTCCATTGGACCAGAATCCCGACCCAAGCATCGGTAAAAAATCTGATCCAAATGGACTGGGATTGCCGTACTCTCCCTGTTCCAAGCTTGGGCTATTTCCAGGAAAATTGGAGCGGAAAGTCGTCCATTGGACCTGAATTCCAGTCCAAGGGATTTAGAGTGGTGGGCTGAATTTTAACCTTTGGTTTTTTCTTGATGAGGCCGTAGGAATTTCAGCCGTGGATGAAAGAGTTTCCTGTAAGAGGATTCAGTTCTTTAGTGCAGAAACGTGCTAGGTTGTTAGTTAGTGGATTTCTTGCGCTCACGATCAGTCCAATCATATTTCCTTTTTCTGCAGGAAATGTCTCTTGGTTCTGATATGGTTTTCTGATAACTGTTTTTTTACATTCTCATCAGAGAAGGTATTATTTTGTGTTACGCTTGAGGAGAGAAGGTGGACTTGACGTAGGACGTTGTCCGTTCTCAGTCGAATGCCAGTCGCTCCTTCAGGTAGAAGGTTATATGTTGTTAATTCCGAATAGCTGATGATTTCTCCTTCCGGAGATCATTACAATTTATGTCTATTATTGAATTTGTCGTATTGCAGCAAATTTGAAACCACAGACCTGGAAATATTTACAATATAAATTTCTTATAAATTGGATAGCTTTTTGACGTTTGATCACTATTTCACCAGTTCCTTGAAAGGTCCAGTTTCAACTGCCTACATTCACTGGCTCATTTTTATCTGTTATCCATTTTAATTTGAAAGACACTTTATGACAGTATACTCTTGAACTTGTTTCTAATATTTTATTCGCATTTATTGTATGCAACAATATGTTAAAGATTATTCAACAGTAAATGATGTGATATATATGTTATTCGTCGAGATCAAAGAACATTTCATTAAAGATTCTTCGATAAAGTCAATAATCCCAGGGGAATATTAAAAATATATATATTCTCCTTGCATGTTGTTTGCTCGAAGCAGGTCCTAACGTCAAGTGATCCAAATAAGTTTCAGCTTTCGAATTGTTCTGACTGGACCTGGTCATATATAGGTAATCTTATTTCTTTGAATATCCTGTGTATGCATCAAGCATAGTTTTCGGTCCCTCCTGTGGATCCTTTTTCCTGGATGACGCCTAATGGATTCTCCACGATGGATGCTACACACGTCAGTAAGTTTGGGAGAGCTGGCGGTAGTCGAGAATACTTCGTGACCTCGAAACAATGTACTTTAAACCTGGTATGAACTGAGAAGTATTTTGTAAAAATTTGGATTCTGTTCTTGTGCAGTTCAGGGAAGTATGTCCTACTTTCTATCTGGAAAAGCGGCTGCGCTGGAAGTAGGTGCGAGCGCATCATTGTTTATGGTGATTTGCAATGGGGGTACCATCAATTACCCAGCATGTGCTTTTCTACTCGCAGTTCAACCAAATGATATTGGAATCGTTTGATATATTTATTTTTGGCGTTTGTTTTTGGAGGAATGGCAAGCAGAGCTCCAGAAATTAGGTGTACATAAGCGAGTGAGAGGGTTGTGGAGTCATTCAATATGGATGATGAGGATCTCATCTATGCCATCACCAATGCAGCCTCGAAAGCAAGAATGATATTAAAATTTGAAAACCTTCTCTGGAATTTTTGGGGAAGGAGCCTTGATATGACTCAACGTGCTTCTATAGCAAGAATACAATATGCAAAAGTCCGAAGAAGTGTAAATGATCAGAGTTTCTGCAGCGGAAGGAATGCAAGACATTATCTAGATTTGATGAATTCAGCCGATGTGAATTCATTAATTACAGATGCAAGTTATTTGGACACGGACGATTTCTAATTGAAAATTTAAAGAGTATTTACGAAGAGGGTAGAACTGTCATAGCAGTTTTTATGGTAACTTTCAAAATTTCCAGGAACATACACGTAAAGAAATTATCTTCCGTGAAACTATAGAATTCTTGTTGTGGATTACGTCAGAGAAATTCATATCTGCTTGAAGCTTAAAATTCTTCTAAAATTTAGAATACATTATCTCATAGCTATATTCACCAATAAAATTGAGGATGATAACTAAGTTGGCGGCCAGAGTGAAAACGATGCTCATTTTGTCGGAGGGTACAAAGTAATAATCAATAAATAATTGAAGAATATAATTTACAGTGGAAATGATAATTACTCGAAATCTCAATTATATCTTAGCATCCAATGGACAAGTATCGTTGATATGTGTATAAGTAAGGCCTGTGGATTTATTTCGTAAACTCGTATATTTCACCGCACTACTCATTCTTATCACATTCACTGTTTATTCTCATTGCTCAACATAGAAATTTTTTTAAATGTAGGCTTATCTTTCTAGAGAAAATATTGTCTCTAATTCTTTGACACGCAATTATCAAAAACATATTTTAATGCCTAAAATTACACAAAGAGTAATTTGAAGAAATAAGAATGATTGCAAAAATGTATGACACAAATTATGGGAGGAAGTAATGATGCAGATGGATGATCGAAAGCTGAACTTTATTCAATTCGAAAATGGTAGGGATTTCTGATTTTGGCAGGACTAATAGGCGATGGAATCGCCCAAAATGGACACATAGAAATCATCTGCGCACCAACCTACATTGTACATCCGAACATTTCATCTGCCTGGTTGGAGAAAGATGGAACCGACGAAACTGGTACTGGTGCACTGTAAAAACTGCTGCCTACTGTACGAAAAGCACTTTTCCACAATCCTAAGGAGTTTATTGCAAGACAACCATAATCAAAGATTACGATTGGAGTCTGCACGAGGCTTCTAAGTTTAATTTAGCCAGTAAGAATCAACCTGCATATTAGTCCTCCCAAAATAATATACAAATGGACATCTGCTCCCTGTAGAACGTCAGCTGAACCAGTTACACTAGAGTTATTATTAGGCTCCATTGGCGACCATTGGAAATGGAGTTTGGTGATGACTATTTGATAGTCTGAACTTAGTTATTTAGTACAGAATCCAGCGATACTTCAAGAGGGACTCTTTTCTTCATTAGCTCAGTAGACAAGGAGACTTGAAAGATTAAAATTTTCGCCAATGGCCATGCCACGCTCAAGAAACCAGTTCCCGTCCGATCACTGAAGTTAAGCAGCGTTAGGCGCGGGCTGTACTTGGATAGGTGACTGCCCTGGAACATTGCGTGCATGTTGTATCGAATGATACTTCTCCAAACACTTATTACATGATCTTTTGATTTTTGAGTTGGGACGCGATGTTTGCCAGAAAAATTGAACAGGAGAATCAAACATTGAGTTTTCAATATTCGCATGCCGTGACTCTGAACTTTTAGATATTTCTCAATCCAAAGAATAGAAATTTCTATCAAGACTACACAATGAAAATTTCAAAAGAGATTCCACAATCGTATCCTCATCGTTGAAGGACGTTCTCAGTGTTCCAAAGGTCTATGGTCACCTCGAACCTCAGACGCTAGTTCCAAGTCTCAGCATGATATTTTATTCAATCATTTGACATTCATGTAGAGAGACAGGTTATCCCATTTGTCAACTGGACATTTAAGTGACGTCAAATTTTCCACAGCATTATATGCCCCGAGAGTAACCTTGAATGTTCTACATCATATTTTCAAGAAAATTCTGAAAGAGAGGAGAAACCAGAGATGTAGGGTAGAGTATAACCTACATTTCCATACCCTTCTCCTAACGATTCCTAGGAACGATTAAAGTTGTCACCTATTGTTAAAATGTTTTTTGGTAGTACCTCAGCCTCACCTTCCAAACTTTTCGCAAGATAATGAAGTTTTAGGACACATCGGATGTGTTCCTTGCCATCGAAAAGTAACTGGAAAAAGTCTCTGAGGTTTCAAAAGTCAGTGCATATATCACAAAATTTCAAGAGATCTAGTCGTGGAGTTCACGGCTCCTATACAGTAGTCACTAGAGAATTCAACGAGAAAAGTGAAACAGACTCAGGTTCAATAGTTTCAAGCAATTTTTCTAGCTTCATCTTCTCTTCAGTATAGGTTTCTCCTGAAGATTCGGAAAATTATTCTGCGAACTACTTGATGCTTTTTTGTTTCTCAGATAGCAACATGATTCTCCTGCATAGCTGTCCCGTAGCTTTGGACTATGTCTGATAGCGTTCGAAATGCGATTTCGATCTTCTTCTCTTCTACTGGGTTTCAAAGATTTATGACACTTCGTCTGATAAAACACTCTCCTTTAGCAATGCTCGGAAACGATCAATTTGCTGAAGTGCTCTTCAGTTAAAAATTTGGACTCAACTTCAAAATTCGTCTTAATTTGGTCAGTGTGTTTACCGAGGGATTTCAAAAAATATATTTATGGAATTCAAGGCTCCAAGATAGCAGTTACTGAAGAATTGGTGGATAACGATTGAACAGATGTGGGCCTAAAAGCTTCAAGTATAATGTGTAACGTATAGTATAATACTATTCGGAGCTTGATGCAAGCCACATGATTCCATTGCAACCCTGCCTTGTAGATGTGGTAATGTCTACTCGCATTCAAATCGCGATTTCTGTCTTCTATGTTCTTTTTGTTCTTCGAATTAGGTAATACTTAGACTTACAAGACAATCTAGTTCAGTTTGGTGTAAAAGGAGTCAAGGGCGTGGATCACAACTGCAGGGATCGAATGAAGCACTCAGTGAAAACGTTGCAGGAACAGGGTTGTAAGTTCCGTTTTCCGTGCATTCGAGTAAGTAAACTTGTGAGACACGGGTTATCGACTTTATTTTGCTGCTTTTGTACAGAACCAACAGACTTACGCGATACAACAGTTATTGATTCCTCGATTTGAACAATCACAATGCACAGAACAGGAAAAATCGAGAACTTGCAAACTGTCAAAACTATTCGCGTCGCGTCACTTTCAACCAGAGATACTGCGGAATGACGATGCTCCTCTCACTGTCAGATCAGAGGTTTTGCTAAGTGGAGAAATATCGATGTTAAAATTATTCCTTCTGGTACCATCCTTTTTAATACTTTTTGGTTAAGTTTGGTTACTCCTCAGACACAGAACCAGTGTCTCTTCTATTTTTATAGAACCCCAGTCGATCAGTCGATAGCATGGCAGGCTTCCGAGCGAAAGGACTGGAGATTCAACCCTATGCCGGCAACCATAGGAATTCCCGTGTGTACTTCTACTATGGCTTCATAATTCGAAACCTAACTTTAACTGTCGATCCTCTCAAAATAAACTAAGAGACTTTCAAGTAGAAGACTTTATGTCAAGGACTATTCCTTGGTGGCCACTGGTCTACTCCACCTTATAAAAAAACTCATACTTTTGCATCAAAGACTGGGAAAAGGCGTCGGCTGTGAGCATCTAATTTTTGACCTAGGAAAGGATGGCTCTGTCTACCCTAGCCTGACTAGAGAGCTGCCGGATGACATAATGGCTGAAGCTCATCTTGCTGTGCAAAGAGTTCCGCATCTGTCACTGTGCCATGCAGTACGCAGTACGCCAGATTCATCCTTCCTTCATACAGGTTTTGCTCCATGTTTCATCCATGAGTTATCAAATTTAAAAGTCTATGGTTCATTATATCAGTAGCAAATATTTTTGACTGGCAATTATTTTATTTCATTCATGTTTCTGATTTGAATCGGAAATAAATGTCTCATCATTTCATAGTAACATTCCTTTCACTGCCAGCTTTTGAGTAAGCTCCTTGCCACTCTTCTGGATCAGAACTTACTCCGTACGTTGGCACTTGCTTGCTTGTAGCAATTTCTCAAATTTATATTTTTCGAACGTGCACTCAAACGTGGAATTTGATTTTGCATCTTCTGTTCCAGAAAAAATTGCAGCTCTTGGGATTTCCAGAAAAGAGGAAGAACTATTTTTTCACTAATCCAAAATACAATTTACTTCAGGACTTCAGCTTGCGCTTTGACAATAAATGTTGCGAATCCTATGATAAAATCAGAGTGATCATGCTCTGCAATGTCGAGCGAGTATAAGGGAGGTTCGAAGTTCTAAGATCCCGCAAAGCGTGCATGCAAGAGTTTCCAAAGACTCGCAAAAATATGACGTGATTGCTAAGTAATCATATGAAACTTGAGTTCAAAAAAGAATGAAATTATTAGGACTTTCTTCATTATGAGTAAGGAAATAACACCCACAGGGCGAGTAATTCTAGCCTCAATGTTACAGGTTCATTGAAGGACGGCCGCTAGATTCGTTATACCATGACAGGGAGAACCAATATATAGTGTAAAACCGTAATTATTTGGTTTCATGTCTTTGACATAGCTACTGCTCCAAAAGTAGCGAAAGACATCTTAAAACAAAAACGAGTCCACTGTTCTGATGTTTTCAACTCTCGTTTAAGAATATTTTTCTAGAAATTCGATTGAGAATATCAGTTGTCTCTTTTACAATTACCTATTCCACTTTTGAAAATTAAGGGATCCGGAATCCCGTTCAAAATTTAGGTTGAATTAGTCCTTACAACGTGTGCGGAAATCAACAAATTATATTCCTTAAGGGGGTAGTGTGGTAAACATTTTTTCAGAAATCGAAATTTTTTTTTTTGCAGTTTTGGTTACTTCAAACCCTCAAGAATAACGTTGAAACTTTCCTTTACCTCAGATGGTATCGGA
>WSXT02219721.1:0-17031 GCA_011762715.2 Neuroterus valhalla | reverse complement strand
GCTCATTTTGATTGCTGAACATAACCTCCATGTATCGATTCTTCGATTCTTTTGAAAAATAATCGATTCCTTGGTATTGATTCTCAGAAAGTATCGATTCTTAGACATCGATACTTTTCGACAGAATCGCCCATCCCTAGATAGTGACTAGGGGATGAGTTCACTCGTAATGTGGAACTTGTGAACGACAACAGCTGATGTACAAAAGGTCGGAGAGTTGGATAGGGCTGACTGCAACGTTCGCGAGATGTCGACAAAATTGATATTTTTGTGCAAGATCTAGAAAGCTGTTACTAATGTGATCTAAAGCAAATTGGGAACAAAAATTAGTAACAGATACTGAACATTTGTTGCAGAAATTTTGTGAAATTATCCGATTACAGACATCTATTAAATTTGTTCTAAGTTAGTACTGGAACTGTGCCATCGAGAATTCTCTTCTCGTTTCACCACAAGCTTCGTCTGACTTCGCCTGACCACTCCTACTTCCGTGCAATGTTCACACAGCTCGGCCGCCGGGATCCCTTCACACGTCGCGCTTACCGCATAAACGCATCCAAGATGGTAAGAGAGGGAATTGACGAGTGACAGTTATTTACAACGTTGCTCACGCGTTGGACACCACTGTTCTAAGACGCTGCTAAAGGAATAGCCCAGTATATTTAGTCGGATTCCTATATGTATTATTTCAATTCATTGGGTAAGAAAAAATTCGTTTGTCATCTTTAGGGTACCAAATAGGAAGCTTAAATACAAATTTTCGACCATCAATCCTTTGCAGGTTGTCCGCCATCTTAAAATAAGGGGTGATTTCTTGTATCGCGTATAACAGTCGCATTTTTAATTTAGTCAAGAAAACAGTTGATACCATTTTTCATGCGAAAAAGGACTTTTACAAATTAGTGTATTTGATGTTCTCTCGTGTTTTGCTTATTTGTTGCTTAAAAGTTGATTATAAAAATAAAAAAAAGCGTTGAAAATTTTTTTATAGGATATCTTTTTCCATTTCGATGCTATCGCAAAACTTTTAAGACAAAAGTTGTAATTCACACGATCTTCTACAGTTTTTGTTTAAAACCTTTTTTTGTAAGAGCAATTGTTTATTCACCGTAGCCAGATGCGTAGCCAGAAAAACTTTTCGGAGGGGGGGGGGGGGTCATCAATGAGTCATGTTTTCGTCAACAAAATTCGTAATGAGTTCATATACCCATGGAAAATTTCTGGCTCGTAGCACTCGTGTCGCGTGCTGTACCTGGCGTCTTGGCGCCTGTCGGATAATGGCTCGCTTTTTTCAGTCGCATCTTATCTAGTGGGATGAGACAAAAAAGACTGATTTTCCCAAAAAATCAGTCTATTGTAGAACGTTCGCTGAGATGCATCTCGTGCAGCCAGTGCGTGAAACTTCATTTCCATGAATTAGAGAAAAATAGTTTGCAACAATCGATAAAAACCTCTTAATAATCCTCACGAAAAATTATTCATTGTGAAAATATCAACAATATCGCTTCCGAGAACTGAAAATGATGAATTCTGAGAATTTCAAAAGTAAAGATGTTTTGCATTTTTATTGAAGATTTTTTGCGTTGCAATTTTCGAAAGTATCTCTATCGACATCGATGAGACACTTACTTTTTCTTTTTGCTTGAATTTTAGTTTTTTTTGTCGAAGGGAATTTTGAGAATATCCAAAAAAAGTCGATTTTTCTTCATTGCAAGATGTTATTATTCTTTCTAATTCAATAACTTGGCTGAATATTGTCCAATTTTTTTAATTTTTCTTTTATTTTTTAGGTGAAGTTCCAACCGTACAATAAAAAGTTTCGCTTCTTTCTTTGAGAAAAAATTACTTGAAATGGTCATTTCTTAAGAAAAATCGAAAAATTTTACACCTGAAAATTCCAAAGTTGCATCAGTATTTTGTGCTTCATTTTTTTCAAATAACAAGAAAGGTAAATGAACAACATTTTGTTATGTAATTTCTTCACCGATTCCATATTCATAAATTAAAGATTGTGTGGTTTGTAACATCAATCTCACAATTTTAGTACGTAAGTATTGTTATCGAATGCCTGTAAAAATTTTCTCATTCTTCGTTTTCGAGAATTTTTCAAATATTGTTCCAAAAAAACAAGAGAAATCATAGGAATAATCGTATAAAATTATATTGAACAATAGTTAATATTTAGAATGCCGAAAAAACAGTCAAAATTATATTTTATTCAAAAGAATAAGAAAGAAAGAGAAAAAATGTTGAACTCCATTCCATCAACGAAACTTAAAATAATTTAGTACAACACAGCGCTCGCAATCCAGCACTACCGAGTGACGGTGCGCGAAACTTTCAGACGCTACAGTAAGTAAACAATTGCTCTTACAAAAAAATGTTTTGAACAAAAATTGTAGAGGACCGTGTGAATTACAACTTTTGTTTTAAAAGTTTTTCGATAGCACCGAAATAAAGAAAGATATTCGATCTAAAAGATTTTTTAACCCTCTTTCTATTTGTATAATCGATTGTCAAGCAACAAATTAGCGAAATACGAAATAACATCTAATATATTAATTTTTGAAATTTATTTTTCTCATGAAAAATGGTATGAACTGTTTTCTTGATAAAATCAGAAATACAACTGTTATTCTTGATACAAGAAATCTCCTCTTAATTCAAGATGGCGGACAACCTGCAAAGGGTTGATGGTCGAAAACTTGGGTTCAAGCTTCCTATATGGTACCCCAAAGATGGCGAACAAATTTTTTTCTGCCTAATGAATCGCAATAACAAAATCTAAATATACTGGACTAGAAGCGATCAGGCATAATTTTTCTATATCCATTTTTGCACGTCGTACTCCTGCTGTTCCTTGGGCAACTTTATTTTATTTTGTTTTGATCAACAATTCAATTTCAGTCTTTTTGGCTAAATAATGCTACATCTTAATCAAAATTCAATATTCTACTCAAAATGAGCTCAATCCTCTCATCGAACTGGAACTATGAGAAGCCAATCGCAGACGTTCTATAACATTTGTTTCAAGTTCGTTCTAGAGCTGTTCTATAACTATGTTATGGTGACGTTCTATAAAGATGTTACGAATATGGTCTATAGCAGATTTGGAACAAAATTACAATTACAGACATTTATAACATTTATTCTAAGTTTCTTCTAGAAGAGTGTGTCAAAACTGTAATGAAAAGAGGTGTTTCGAGTTTCGACCGTGTATAGAATTACAAATTTTGCCGAAGTTTCGCTAAAGTTGCAGTCCGCATCCTCAGGGCTGTCCTGCAACTGATGTTTCAGGTTATGTTGTTGTTATATATGCTCTCTAAAATGCCTGTGTATTTGGTCAAAGGCATAACCATGCGTACTGATAAAACCTGATAAACCAATTAAGTCTATTTTTCAAAACCCAGGAGCACGGAAAGCCAAATCAGATTGATATCATATTTATCGTCCACATTAATGTCATTAGGGTGTTTTAAGATTTCGCGCTGAAACTTGCGAGCGAAGCGAGCTGCGCGCGAAGCGCGCGATGAGAATGTGCCCGCGAAGCGGGCAGATTTTTGTATTGAGGGTTGTTTGGAAGTTTTCCTATTTTTGCAAATGCTATAAATATAGTTTGAATGTTGGGTTTGTTGGGAACCTTTTTTTTGTTCTGTGATACCTTGGATGTAGGGTAGGATGGTCATCATTTTCTCTCTCTTTTTTCAGTTGGTTGTGTTAAAATATTTCTTCAAGTTTATTCTTTGATTGCTCTATCAATTTGTTTCTTTGTGTAATCGTTTTGCATCAGAGTTTGTTTAATGTTTTGTAATTCCTTCTGTAAGTCATCTTCATTTTTTATGAAGACAGCTGTGTGGACAAGGGAGTTGATGACCGACTACTTTCGAGACGAAAGATGGTGACGTCCAAGCAATGGCAATGTTAATTTCATTTAATTTCTATGGAGAGATGGATACAAGGATGCAATCAGTTAAAGAAATCGGAAAACTGGTGTAGTTCATCTAGTCTACGTCACCGGATAACAAAGGTGTTGTCAACGTAATGACATCAGAATTCCGATTTAAGCTTCGATTGGTTGAAGATATAAGTTCACAGATGTTCCATAAAGATATTAGCTATTACAGGTGAAATAGAGAATCCTATTGCGGCTTCTGAGATTCGTTCGTAGATATTGTTATTGAAAGAAAAGTAAGCATTGCCGGAAGAGTGTTCTATCAAAGGTATTAGATCGGTGGAAAAGTTTGCAAAGGATTTGATGGTGTCGATTGTTTCAGGGATTGATGCTTTCGAGAAAAAGCTGGCTAGACTATGAGTTGGTGAGTTCATTGCGCTAAGGATCAATCTGAGTAGAATGCTGTTTCTCTGGATTTTTGTTAGTCCGGAAAGTCTTAGAGAGATTGGATTAGTGATTATCAATTCAGGTATTGTTGCTTCGTCAAGTTCAGAGTTCTATGGGAGTGGTTTTGTTTTGCTAACTGTTGTTTTAGTGAAGTCTTTTCTTAGTTATGTCAGTTAGAATTGTGATCTTTAGTTCGTATTGTTAGTTAGAAGGTCCCCAATTTCTTTCCCGTAAAATTCTATATCTATGTAAATTGTCGTATTGCCTTTATCTGCAGGCTGTACTATGATGTCTTCATTCTGATTGATTTCACTGATTGCTGTTTTTTCTTTGTTAGATATTTTTTTGGATGGATTTGGGCTTCGCGGAGTATGTTGGCTGTCTTCCGTTGAACATCATTTGCTTCTTTGAATAAAAGGATGCATATTGTAGATTATACATTACTGATACTTTCTTTTTTCGGAATTGCTAGAGGGCTACTGCAAAATTACGTCTTTTGGACAGAGCCGAAATCATTCCATTGCTGAGAAGCTCGTTAGCGATGTTTTTTACTGTGTTAGATAGTAGTTTGTGCTTTACTAGAAGTATTTTGTCAAATTTTTTTCTTGTTTTCGAGTATATTTGGTATGTTGTATTCTTTCCTTTGAAAGAAACCAACTTGTTTTATGTGTAATAGATTTGAATTTGGATGCTCCTGAATGGGTTTCAATTGAATAAATACTCGAACGATGTTGTCCCTGCATCTTTTCAAGAAGGCTGAAGATATTAGCAGCTTACCTTGGGAGGGCCTGAGCTAACTGAATGTTTTCGTTTTAGTAAGAGAATTCTCCCCTCATGAATGTTTTAATTGACTGATAGAATTTGTAAACATGCTTACCCCAACAATAGAAATTATGGACTCTGCTAATCATAGTGCTGCATTCCCAGCATGGAAATTGACTATAATATTGATATCTATATATGAATCGGGTAACACATTTTTTGTGCCATCATTTCCGACTGCTATGACAAACCTACTGCCATGGTAAATACACCATTCGAAAGAGCTTCAGGCGTACAAGTGTTATCCGAAGAAGGAAAACAATCCCGTTCACAAACAGAAGTGCGATTGAACAAAACGTAAACAATTCATTTTCTCCTACAAAAAACATGACTTAGCAGAGCCGTTAAACTCTCCTGTTTACGTTTCTGTCAGCAGCCATAATACGCTGTAGGCGCGCGATTTAAACCGGGCAAATCACGTGCCTAGGTAGATTACATAGAGAGTGGTCGAATTTTGGCCGCAGGGCGATCCGTGTTGACTATAATATGGTGATTGAGCGCTTGGACTTCCTACTACATGTGAAGGGTTCGATTCCTGAGCCGGTACTTTTGCATGTGGTCAAGGTTGGGCCGATTTGGTCATCAAGGTGTGGCTATTTCTTTTTTTTACGAATATATTTTAATATTATTATGGAAATAGCATCATTCACCTGCATATCATCCCCAAATTGAAACAAACTTCTGAATCCTGATTCATGGATTGATCATTTTTTAATTTACAACAGGAATTCCTGATATAAGCGGATTCGCGAGAAGAAAAATGATCGTTGCTGATTTTCTCATTGTACTTCTATGTGAAATTGTGGAAAATTATTCACAAAATGAAGAAATGCATTGCCCTCATTCATAAAAGTTTTTTTTAATCAGTTTTCGGGGATGGTCCAACCTTGGCTGCATGGGTCAACCTTGACCAGTTAAATTTTCATGAAGAGAAATTATTTTTTTACTAGATAGTTTAAATTTCAACCAAGAAAATGAATTTTCCACCCAAAAAAAATAATGTTCTACCAAAAGGATGATTTTCCAACAAAATAAATTATTTTCATGGGAAGCGCTCATTTTTCTAGCAAATAGTTCATTTTTCGAACTAATAGTTTTATTTTTAACAAACTAGTTGGATTTTCACCAAGAAAGATGCATTCTCAACTAAATAGTTCATATTTTAAACAAAAAAATAAATTTTCGACCAAGAAGAATAATGTCCTACCGGAAAGACGAATTTAGAAAAAAAATTAATTATCTTCATGAACATTGTTTAATTTCGAAGCCAAGGAGACCGTTTGTCTACAAAAGAGTTGTCAACCAAAAAATATTATGTTTCAACAAAAAAAAAGTTAATTTTAAATAGTTCATCTTTTGAACAAATATATAGTTCAATTATTAGGTTTTTGACCGTTAAGGCCATGTTGAACTTACCCGATTCCTACCCTAGCGACATCTTTTTTTTTGCAACAACGCACGTCTACACCGAAATAGATATCAAGTTGATATTATGAGAAAAACCTTAGAAAACAATAAGCTACGTTTGTATACAACACTTTGATCGAAATTTTCAACAAAAAAATTTTCAAAATTTTGAACCAAATTTTGTATACAAACGTAGTTTTTTGTTTTCTAAGGCTTTCCCCAATGAAGAATCAACTCGATATCTATCTCAGCTCAGACGTGAGTTGTTGCAAAAGAAATCGATAATTTGGGTCACGTGACCCATGTTCAACATGGCCTTAAAGGATTTTTTTTTTAATGGAATAACTAAATTTCGAATGAAAAGGATGAATAATACAAAAAAATGGATTCTCAATAAAGCACTTCAACTTTCAACAGAAAAAGATGAATTTTTTACTCAACAGTTTTTTGAAACTAGAATAATACATTTTCTAAAAAGAAAAATGATATTCTGCTCAAAACTCGAATTTTTAAAAAAACACATTATTTATCAACAAAACTGTTTATTTTATAATATTTTAATTTTAAAATTCTAATCTTTACTTTTCTATCAAGTTTTTGAACTTACGAGCCTAAAATACAAGCAGGTAGTGGATTTTTTATCAAAAAGATAGGAATTCTTAGAGAAAAATTAAATAGTTGATATTTTGTTCAATTAATTAGCCACCAAAGAAGTTTCATTTTTTACTGAAAGAGATGAAATTCAACCAAGCACCTACCAAGAAAGATGAATTTCCGTCAGAACAAATGGTTTCTCAACATTATTATATTTTAATAATAATTTCAAGACGGAAATAAAATTTTTATATTATCAGATTAAAAAGTTAATTCTCCTTAAAAAAATACTAATTTTTAACCGAAAAGATGAATCCTTAACGAAACATCTTATAGTTGATATTTCCACGAAAAAAAATTTCAATTTAAAATATAATAGAGTCCAGTTCAACCAGAAAAAATAAAATTTCAACGAAACATTTGCATTTTCAACCCAAAACGATGAATATTCAAGAAAAAAGATTATCTTTTCAACAAAAACGATGAATCTTCAGCTAGAGAAGAAAAGTTTTGAATCAAAAGCATCCATTTTTAATCATGAAAGGAACAATTACAATAACAGTTGAGAAAATTAATTTTTAAATAAAAGAAACGAAGTTCCAACAAAACAGTTGAAAATCTAACTAAAATGATGAATCCTCAACGAAAAAATGAAGTTTTTACAAGAGAGTTCAACATTAAGGTGCTTCATCAAGGATGGGCTTTCGCTGAGGGGAAAATTCTCTTACACTGGTGAATTGTTAGGTGTAATATTTTTCCCACCTTATCTTTAGACCCTAATGAAGCGTTTGTCAGACGGCTTTTTCTAAAAAATTTCGTTGTTATTTGTTTTTGTTTAAATTTAAAATCAAGTATTTTTTGCGCCTGCGAAATCGGACCCGTCGTACTCCTCGAAGTGCACGCCAACAACTTCTATTCGAGGAGTACGACGGGTCCAATTTCGCAGGCGCAAGAATTACATGGTTTTAAATTTAAACAAAAACAAATAACAACGCATTTTTTGGAAAAAAACCGTCTGACAAACGCTTCATTAGGGTCTAAAGATGAGGTGGAAAAAATATTACAACTAACAATTCACAAGTATAAGAGCATTTTCCCCTCAGCGAAAGCCTATCCTTGATGAAGCACCTTAAGTGGTTTCTTCTCTATGATCATATTCAAACCCCGCTTTCATTTTTGTAATCTTTGAGATAAAGCATTTGTTACATCATAGAGGAATGTTTCAGAATGGCTTCATCATTTTTTTAGATCACTTCTCATATAAATACTGATTGACAGTTTGCAGTTCAGAAATTCTGCAACTGCGGTTATGTTTATTCATCAAAAATTCATTCGAGCTTTTTTCCTATTCCTAGTATCTTCGAAACACAGCATTTGTCTGATAATTGAAGAATCATTCAGGAGTTATTATAGTGTTTTCATTGCTACTTCTTGCATGGCAGTTTTGACACAAATTAATAATCACATCAAAACAAAAATTTTTGAGAATGGACATGTATCACAATATTCTCCAGAAACAGTTTGCAGTATCGAAATTGCCAAACAGTGATTATGTCTACTCTGGGAATAATTTACGTGTATGATGGATCTGAACGAGTGAGATGATTGATTGTATTTCTTACAACTTATGGTTCTATTTTTAAGGTTTTCTTCTCTGGTGTTTCCAAGACTAAACATTTGTTCAGTCGTTGAAGAATTGTATAGAATTGATTCATCATGTTCAAAATGCACACTTCTCATATCAAAAGACCTTAACACTTTTAAGTATAACCATTTTCCAACAGTAGTTATGTTTACTGTGGCAGTTGTCCAATTGTATGACGGATGAGAACAAGTGAGATTGATCCATCTATAATATGATTCTATTATTGAACTCTTCTTCTTTTTTTCGTGTCTTCGTGATATTACATTTATCTATTACTGAAGAATCATCCAGAATTTGTTCATCATGTTTCAATTACTTTCTCCCCATTTATTCATGATCTACATATCAACTTATCACGCAAAAAAATAAAACAGTGGAAAAGTGGACATGTATCTTGCGATTTTTTCAGAAAAAGTTTACAGCATAGAGATTTCTGTTCTGTGATTATGTTTAGTGTGGCAATAGTTCAATATTGTATCAAAGATGCAAATGAGTTGGATGATTCTTTTAATATGATCCTAGTCAAACTTTTCTTCAATCTCAGGTGTCTTCGAGGCACAACATATTCCCTATTATTGCAGAATCATCGAGAAAGGTTTCATTATGTTCTATTTGCTTCCTTCTTAAATGATAATTGCTAGACACAGTACTGTAGGATTTTGTACAAAAAATTGAAACAGTGTACATATCACACCATTTTCCGGAAAGAGTTTGCAGTACCTATAGAAATTTATTGACTGTGATTAGGCTCACTGCGGCCATAGTTTAATTGTATAAAGGATGGAGATGAGTTAGATGGTTTCTTTTGTATGATACTATTTGAACTTTCCTCCTCCTACTAGTCATTTTGAGACACAATATTTTTCAAATCAATAAGAAAATCATATAGAATTGATTTGTCACGTTTTGATTGCTTACTTCTTACTTCTTCGATATGATTCTATCATTGAACTTTTCCTTCATTCCTGGTGTCTTCTAGACCCAAAATCTGCCGTTTTATTGTGGAATTATCTAGAATTGATAAATTTAAATTTGTTCATATACCTCTCAAGAGATAATGCTGATATCCTTTGAACATCGATGTACAAAACCGAAACAATAGTACTAATTTCAACTCTTGAGATATTTCAACTGCATAGAAGATAATTACAAGTTGGATAATATGTCACTCATGCTTCACTTCGAACTCATCATTTTTTTGGTTTGTTTTTGGTATAGTATCAGTCAAATTTTCTAAGAAGCATCAAGAATGGATTCATAATATATTATCCGCATACTCTTTGAATAATTATGCTGATATTTCCAACACATTAATATATTCAAATCGAAATATAGTTGATGAATAATGAACATTCAACGCCCATGTTTACTATAGCGATACTTTAATTGTATAGAGAATAATAACCATTTATATCATATCGACCATATGATCCTCTTTGAATTTCTTCCCCTTCTTTTATCTTTTAGGTACAGCACTTGTCTTATCATCAAAAGAACATCTAGTATAGATCTATAATGTTTTGTTTGATGACTCTTCATAAGATGATTCCTCCAGGCATTACAATACTTCATTCCAAAATGTAGTTCCGATCAGTCCACATGTATCATAATTTTTTCTGGAACCACTTTGCTTGAGAGATAATAAACCAGTTCACAGTTTTGAAATTCTGCACCTGTGGTTATGTTTACTGTGGCGATAGTTTAATTGAAGGGAGGCTGAAAGCCTAGTATTAGAGCCTTGTACCGTTGTTTGTGGAAGTGTAGGTTGTCACGCCTAAAACACGTTCAGATATGTTCAGTTGTTCAGAATGTGCATCGATACCAACGTGGGTATCAATCCTTTCGCTAACATAATTTGAGAATAGTAGATATACCTGTTACCTGCTTCCTGGGAGTTCGCGAGTCTCGTTCATCCCGGTCACATAATAACCAGTGGTTCATGGTTCACCCAACAGTAGAGGCTGACTGACCGATGGTGGTTCCTGAATTACGAGAACACCAGGTTATGGCCCACTCCGAACGATACAGAGAGCCCTCGATTTCTCGCTGGAGTAGCAAGGGTCGTTCCTCGTTTTAATTAAGCCCGGCGAGAGAAGATGACCAGTACTCTCTCTCTGAACAGTCCACGAACCCATTCGACATACACTACCTGTATATACTCTTACACGGACCACTTGGTTTACGAGCTCGCGAAGCCACCGCACCACTCGAATTTCATTCCAGACTCACCCCCGCCTCCTTTTTCACGAGGGTTGTTTTTCCTAGAGTTCGGCAAAAAGAAAATGAAAGTTACGATTTTCCCTAATTGTTCCCTGCTGTATTCCTGAAAGAATTATGGCGTTTTACTATGCGAAAAAGTCCACAAGTGAATCTTTTAATTGATAGCTGTAGAGTGTTTCCAGTGATGACAACTGCAGGTCGAAAAATTCACACACGAGCAGATCGCCAAAGAAGCATTGAGCGAATTCCACGATGTGACTAACAACATAATGTAGCAGTCCTGCTGTTGTTTCAGGTATGAAGACTTTCTTTGAATTCCTGTCATCTTCCTGAGTGCTCACTTGACCATCCCAAATGGATGCCTATCCTCTCTGGATTCCTGCTACCTATATAATTGTACGCCCATTCATTACTATCCGCCTATCTGCCCATATTTCTTTAAACCTTCCTCTACTTCTGCTTAGCGTCTCTTATAGCTTCTCTCACCTTCCCAACTGACGGACAAAACTCCCATGCGGCTAACCTTTCCAACTGCTTGACCAACCTTCCTCCATATCTGCAATCTTCTTAAAGACTTATCTTCAGTTATCTCAACTTTGGCACGAAGATTTAATGCGCGTGTGCTAGGACGCATGACAGGAACACGGCACGACAAACCGTTTCCATGTAGATAATTAGTCGCACCGTGTTTCTTTGAAGCGTCCAAGCGCAAGCGCAGTTCGTCTGCTTACTAAAGTTGGGATAACTGCTTATTTTCCCAAAGGCTTGCCTTTCCAACTGCTTACTTTCCCAACTGCTTGACCAACCTTTCTCAATATCTGCTACCTCCTTAGAACTTAAACACTCTCCCTTCTACCTTTCAACCTTCTAGAACCCATGCGTGATCTTTCTCGATGTCCATCACTCTTCAAATGGATCGATGCCTTTATAATAACAAGCCCAAATGCACTAAATGCCCCATACTTCCCTAACTGCATGTTCAACCTCCTTGAATGCCATACCAATCACCCTGAAATGACCGTTAGACTGCCGGCTGTTTATTCACATCTGACTGCACAACCTCTTTTACTGCATGCCCAATCTTATTAACTATCCTCCTTACATTCCTATCCACTAGCCAGGTCAAAATGTAACGAAATATTCAAATTTGGAGACATGAAGATCGAATAATTTCGAATAAGATACCTAAATACTCTTCAAGTAGTACGATCGTTTGGTGACAAAATATGTTTTTGCGAAGGACATTAGGCAGTTAGTATTTTTCTACATCGTTATTTGTATAATTTAACAAACGGAAGGTAAAAACAGAAGTTTATGTAGATCACGACTGAACATACGAAGAAAGAGAGATCCAAGGGAAGAAACACGGGAAGGTAGGGAAAAGGATACAACAAAAGACGGTTAGGGTAGGTTATTAAATATTGTTTGCACAAGAGGTATGGTACAGATGAAATACAGAGAGACGAAGTTTAGCAGAGAAGAAGAGACTCTATCCGTGGTTAAAAGACAGAGTGTGACGGGAAAGAAAGAGGTAAAGCAAGTGCAGAAACCATGGCTGGTTTCAGAACGGATACAGAGAAAGGAAACAGTCGGTAGGAGCAACAGGCAGGAGACAGTAGAGGAGGGTATTTTTACCATGAGCAAAATACACATAATAGTGGCGATATATAATGGGAAGAATCGAAAGAGATCAGGAAATACGTAGAAAAATTTATCAAGGAGGATGAAATAGAAATATTATTGATTTTAGGGGTAAATGAGGTTAATGCAGAGACGGAACATAGGTTGAGAGGAGGAGACAGGATTTCGGAGGGTTTCTGGATGGATAAGGGATCGCATCATAGGTAACCCTTAGGACAAATCTCTTCGCAATTCTTATAGCTGATATGCAGAGAGCGTTGAAAAAAAGTAGTAGCTGGAATATGGATAGGAGGGGTACTCTTGGAGAGGTATTTGTAGAGGGGCAGTGGTGAAGGGGGTGAAATAATTTCTGCACCAGGACTTTCTTTTTTGGAGCAATGGAGGAAAGATTCGGTATATAAAGGAAAGAGTCAGGAGGGCCAATGTTGTGATGGAGCAGGTGTAAAGGTGAAAGTAAATTTTGACAGGTAGCTGGGCGTGTAAGTACGAGGAGAAATTCCTGGAAGAGATGGGAAGTAGGGTGGTGGGCGAAGGAAAACAGGAGTGGAGAGGCAAAAGTAAATAAAAAGAGATGTAGTGAGGAGAAGTCACGAGAAGGGGAGAAAGGAACATGAGATTTTCGAGAAGAACAGCATGATGGAAGAGACGGCGCTCAAAGCGGGAATGGGATGCGAAAGTTCGGAAGGTTCTAATAGGTCCTGGCTTCCTTGGGAGATTAGAGTGTGTGAATTGCTTGAGAAGGGTTATGCAAAGGTGGAACACTATTGGGAGAAGGTGAAGAGGTGGAAGGAGTAGGAAAAGCATGAAGAAAGTACTGCCTGAAAGAAGGGATAAAAGGACGGTTGCATGGGTGAAGGGAGTGTTGGAAGGGATCAAGAAAAAGACAAGGAAGGAGCAGGAGCAATGTAGAAAGATAGATGTATGAGCAGAAATAAAATTATTGTGGATAATGTTAATAGTAGTTAAGGAATATAATATAAGAAAAAGTGGATTAGAAATAGGGCTCGACTGCGGAGGCAGAGGTCGGTAATACGAGGCTGGCAAAAAGTAGGGAAATGCGTACGAAGTGAAGCAAAGAAAACAAAACGATAAGAGCGAGTGAGCGAGTGCTCCTGGAATTGAGATGTGAAGGGATGTATTGTATTGAGTTTGGACGGATGGTAGACCTGAGGATTAATTGAACAACTTTGTAGAATAAGGTGGTGTAAGTATTTCAACTTTTAGGATAAATAAGCTTAAAAATGAACGTTTGTCTATTCATCGTTCTTATAATATTAAGGAGTTTCGAAGTGCGACTTGATTAGATAGAGTAAGGAGGGCAACTTACAGAGATGGTAGAGGAGGGGAGTAAGTTAATACCTAATAAAAATCAAAAGTAGATAAAGAATCACTGATAGGAGAAGTTAGGAAAATTTAAGTAGAAATAAAATGAAATTAGAGTAGCAATAGATCAGCACCTAATAGGAGTGTACCTAAAAGTTAGAAAAGAAAATGAATATTAAAGAATAAGGAAGAATCACTAGAGTATGAATTGTTTGTAGCTGATCAAACAAAAGCTGTATAGTAGTATCTGAGCGATGAGAGTTGGAGAAAAGGATATTGGATGAAGCATAAAAGAATTTGAAGGCGCAAGTTGAGACACCAGAATTAGAAAGATGTTAGGAATATTACGAAAAACGATAAATGCCGGATGAAATCTAGTGGAAGCGAGAATGTGATAGAAAGAATTATGTTAAAGGAAGGTATAGAAACTGATAGAAGCTTATGTGTATAGAGGAAGTATTCCAAAGAAATATTTTTTTTTGGGCCTGAAGAAAAGATCAGATGATCAGCAGAGAAGCAAAATAGAAGAAGAGAGGAAGTTTGGTTATAGGAAGACAGGAGTCTAGATTGGAGATCGAAAAAGAAAACAAGAGGCAGCTTTATGTTAGATAATAAGGTGTTATAAAGTAGCGAAAGAATGAGGAGGTCAAAAGAAGTAGTAGTGAAAAGGAAATGCGATGATAGTGAATTCCCAGAGAAAGAAACAGAAGTGTCCAATAAGCCCAATACATGAAAACCGAAAAGGAGAAATGTTCAAAATTATAGATGAAAAACTTTGTTGAGTAGAGTGTACAAAGTTTATGCGATGCCGTTAAGGATTCAAAGAAGAGGCCGAGTCAAAAGGGGTTCAACCAAAAAGTAAGGCATGCTCGAGAAAGGGTACACGATAGATAACAATCATATTCTGCAACATGTTTTAGGGTAGGAGTAAAAGAAAAGGAGGAAGCAACTGTGCTTTCCTTTGTCGATCTAAATGGTGCATCTGTATATTTGTAAGGTAAAAAGAAAGGTAAAAGGTAGGGATTGAGGGGTAGAGGAATATGAGGAGGTAGAAAGGTGGCATGGGAAGCATATTATAGGGTCTCTGGAACTTAAAAAATGCACTCCAGGATATATCGTGTTGAAGTGGGGTAGATATGAAAAGGACAGGTGATTAAAGATGGAGATAGAGCAGGATTCGATAAAATGGGTCTGAAGAGTAATAAAGACGAGATAGAGAATGAAATTACGAAAGCTACATATAATTAGTACATGAATAGGAGTAGAAGGAAAAGCAATGTAAGCGTAATAGGAGGGAGGAAGGGACAGTTAAAAATTGATTACACATGTTGAATTTGGGGAGAGGAAATACTGGAGGTAATATTGGGGAAGGCAAGAGGAAAATATATGCATGCTTTGTGAGAGAGGAAGGTGTACATTAAATGCTTGCAAGATGTTTGTGAGAATTAAAAAAAGTTAGTATGACGATGAGAAAAATTCTGCATGAAGAATGAGATTAGAGGTGTTGGAAAAGCTAGGAAGTCCAAAACAGTTTTGCTACAGAGAGAAGATTCGTTGACAAAACATCTGGTCGGACGGGATGCATGCAGTTCCGTTAATTCCGGCAATTTGGTTGTAATTAGCAGAACTCTGACGTTTTTATGTTCTACACAAGCAATTCTCACGTTTAATCCCTTCCGTTTGCGTGCGTAAACAATTATATTCGTAAAGTAGTTTGTATTTTAAGATTTTTTTATTATCTCGTTTATTCAATGAGAGTTCTTCTTGTTATTTTGGGTTCGTTAAAATCATTGAATCCTGTAGTATGAGCCACGATATAAGTGCAAAAAAAATGTACAAAAAAATCTCTTTTATTTGTTTTATCCGCTCTAATAATAAAAATCGTAAAGAGGATAGGAATACCTACTTTTCTTAAGAGCAATTGATTTCCACCTATTGCAAGCAATAAAGGGGCTTTATGGACATAGTTATATATCGTGATCCACGACTAATTTATCAGTCAAGGAAGAAGCGATTTAAAGTTCTGGAATTGTTCAATTTGGAAAATAAAAATCTCAATTTAATCATTAGGAAACAAACGAGGAAAAATGATAGCCGGACCAATAATATTTATCCTTGATCTACTAGGGAAGGGAAAAGAGAGAGAAATTGATGGATAATGATCAGTGGAGTGAGCAGAATCAATAAGAATAAGTAAAACTAAGCATATGTGAAAATAGGAATAAGTGAAAATAAGGTAAACAAAGGAGAATTGGCTGAAAATGAGAAGGAAAATGAAGAACAAAGGGAAGATGTAACAGAAAGGGGAGGGTATCCAGTGACAATACAGAGGGTAAAGAGGAGGGTGATAGGGGAAGTAATTGAAGTAGAGTAGGAGAAAACAAGAAGAGTAAGGGGGAGTATAGTTTCGGTGGTTAGGAAAAATGTAGGGGAATATAAGTGAAAAGGGTACATAAGGTTTAAAAAGGAAAATCACGTGTAAATGAAGGGAAGTATTTAAATTGAAGATATGATGAGGAAAGGAGTAAGGTTCAGCTAGAGAAAATAATGGGAATCAAAGAGAAACGTGCCAAGATGGGAGAGGACGAGCGGTTCTAATAGAAGGGAAATTTCGTGAAGTAACTTGAAGTTTGCTGAATTGAAGGGGAGCAAGCGGAGAAAAGAGACTCGTCGAGGAAGAAAATGAGTCAGGGAAAAATGAAGAGAGGGGGAAGAAAAGTGTCTGGTGAAGGGTAATTGGAAATGACGATAAGTGAGGGGGAGCGAAGGTTTGGTGGTGAGGAAGGATCAAAATGAATCAGAGTCAGCAAGGCAAAATAAGTGGTGAAGAGGAAAAATGAAGAGAGATAAGGATACGAGGAAATAAGGGTAAATGCAGGGAGGAGGAGAATGAGGATGAGGGTCAGGGTAAGGTTGCGATGAGGGTGAGGGTGAAGATAAGGATGAGGATGAGGATGAGGGCGGGGGTGAGGGTGAGGGTCAGGGTCAGGGTCAGGGTCAGGGTCAGGGTCAGGGTCAGGGTGAGGGTGAGGGTAAGGGG
>WSXT02219710.1:0-17033 GCA_011762715.2 Neuroterus valhalla | reverse complement strand
TCATTTCAATCGGATATTTCATTCTTTCCCAAAAAAATTCTCGAAAAAATCGATTTTTTGAAGCCTCTAAAGCAGGCCCCCCCCTTATGAATTTCAGTTAGAGGAATAAATAAACCATTTCACACAAGAAACATTGCAACTGCATTGATAGAATACAAATAATTTTCTAAAACACATGCATGATTTCAGGCTCTACTTTTCACTCCCTAGGGAGTGAAAAGTGACGAAAGAGATAAATAACGGAAATTATACATCTATAACCTTTCATCCTCGATAATCATCCTACTCTCACCCTCATAACTTCGCGGAAATTTTGGTTGATGATAATAGAATTTTACGGTAATTTATGGAAAGTTATCACACATAACTTATAAAAATGACCGTAAATTACCGAAAATTTTCAATGAAATTTTGGGGTACTTATCTCAAGGTACCATAAATTACCTGTAATATTACTATAAATATTATAATTTATTATTATTTATATTACATATGAAAATTTACTTAAATAGACATAAATTTCCGGAAATTTTTAAGATCGAATTGTTAGTAAATTATGGTAATTTACCATACATCCCTGTAGAATTACTATAAATTACCTGTAAAATACTATACATAATCGAAAATATCCGTGAATTTCCTGAAATTTATGGAAATTTTCCAAATGGAATTTTTAGTATTTTATGATAGGTTACCATATATCCCGGTAAAATTACCATGAGTAATGAAAATTTCCATAAATTTCCGGAAATTCATAGATATTTATCAATTGAATTTTGGGTTACTTATCTTAAGTTACCATGAAAAGATACGATAAATTACCAGAAATGTTCATGAATTTCCGGAAATTTATGGAAATTTTTCAAATTGAATTTTTAGTAATTTATGGTAAGTCACCATATATACCAGTAGGATTACCATGAATAACCATATATTTCCGGAAATTTATGGACATTCTTTTATTGAATTTTGGGTTACTTATCTTGAGTTACCATGAATTACCTGTAAAATTACTATGAATTACCAAAAATTTTCATAAATTTCCGGGAATTTCTAAAAAATTGGCAAATGGAATTTTGAGTAATTCATGGCAAGTCACCATATATCCCTGTAGAATTACCATAAATAACCGAGAATTTCCATGAATTTCCGGAAATTTATGGATATTTCCTAATTGAATTTTGGGTCACTTATCTTAAGTTACCTTAAATTACCTGGAAGATTACTATAAATTACTAAAAATTTCTATAATTTTCCGGAAATTTATAAAAAATTTGCAAATGGAATTTTTAGTGATTTATGGTAAGTCAGCATATATCCCTGTAGAATTACCATGAATAACCAAAAATTTCCATAAATTTTCGGAAATTTTTCGGAATTTCCTAATTGAATTTTGGGTTACTTATCTTAAGTCACCTTAAATTACCTATAAGATAATTACCGAAAATTCTCATAAATTTCAGGAAATTGATTTAAAATTTCAAATGAAACTCTTAAAATTTCAATTGAAACTCTTAAAATTTCCTACCATTTAAGAAGTTATGGTAAGTTATTACCATAACTTACCATGGTAATTTATGGTAAGTCACCATATATCCCTGTAGAATTACCATAGATATTCGAAAATGTCCACAAATTTCCGGAAACTTTCTGATTGAATTTTGGGTTTCTTATCTTAAGTTACAATAAATACCTGTAAAATTACTATAAATTACCGGAAATTCTCATAAATTTCTGGAAATTTTTCCAATTGATTTTTGAGTGACTTACGGTAAGTCACCATATTTTCTTGTAGAATTACCCAAAATGATCAGATTTCCGGAAATTTATAAAAATTTTCAAATCGAATTTTGAACTGCTGAACTTCTCTGCGACCTTTTTTCGAACTCCAATACTGGCTGAAATCTTGAATGTATTTCGTGAAATTTCTGAAATCATCCATTTGTTATAAAAAATATCGTTTGCGCCAATGAATGAATGAAATTTCATTTGATTCTGAGTTCACAATTATTATTGTTTCAACAAATTTCATTTGAAAATCCTCAATTATTTCGTTTTTTTTCAGCTGAAAATATCTTTTTGTGAAGAACAGACTGTTTTGAAAGACTTTCTTGAACTGGAAACACAGATGGACATAGATAATTCTCGTTGTTGATGAAGTAATAATAATCTATAGTCTCTTCCTGCGAATAATTTTGAAATGAAAAGCAAGAGTAATGGAAATTTTTATTCATGGAATCGCTCCATTCCTAAATATGACTGTGTGAATGATGAATATGGTTTTTTTCATAAAACCGTTTACAAAAATGACATTTATTAATATTTGATCAATACTGTTAGTAAATTATTACAATTAGGCTTAAGCTCACAATGTTTGATGAAAAAAAATGGGCGTGAAAACGACGTGCTACAAACTTAAGGGAAGTGATTTTATATTTTCTGCTCAAACAAATTTCAATGTTGATAAATATGTCGAAAGAATAGTAAATATCGAATAACTTTTTTTATTGGAGTGCAGAAAACGAATCTATGCTCTAAATCATCGAAAATACATGCATAAATATTCACCAAATGTGAATAACTTGTTTGATGAACAAAACATTTGATGTAAGCAAGTTTTATAAACAAATATGTGGGTTCACCTTTTTCATGAACGCAAACCTTTTTTTTTTTATTATTGAAAACAAAAGAAATGGACACGAACACTTTGCGATCGGAAAAAAGTGAAAAAATGAGTGTGTTTAATTGTTATGAACAAATTACTAAACTTATCATCAAAATATACTTTTTTCGGACAAAAAAATTTCTTCTCCCCAACATTACATACTGATATTGATAAATCAGGGTGGCAACTAATTGACCGGGAAATACCGGGAAATGACCGGGAATTTAATTGAAAACCGGAAATTTACTTGACTCAACCAAGACTATCCAAAACTCTACCTAGAAAACGACTAATGGCTGACTCAAATTTGATAATTGAATTTATCGTAGCCCAAACAGGAAGAATTATTATCTTCGTTCTATTTCTTTAAGGTTTATATCACGTTTTACTCCATTTGGAACAGGAAATTTTATACTTGAAACCAGAACCTTTCAAACTTATTTTGATTCAGATTTAGAAGAGAGGAATTTCTGAAAATCGTTCCTTCAATCCAAAATTTTTAAGCCCCTCTTCCTAAATTGAAATAAAGAAAGTACCTTAGGCAGTGTTAAGAGTAGAAGTAGTATTCCGAAGAAGAAATATTTCTGAATTATGCTAGAAAAATTGCTTACATTGTTCATTCCAAATTCATTTTTTTTAGTTTCAATCATTCAATTCAATCATTTCGCTGAAACTTTGCATATTTTGTTGAGAAATAGATTTTTTGGTAGAAAATGATCTTTCTCTTCGGAAGCTAATGTTTTTCTTTACGGTTAAGAATTAAAGTTATGCATCTAAACATTTTTCATTTTAGTCGAAGATTCATCTGCTTCAAAACTCTTATGTTTGGTTTAAAATTAATTTTTTTGAGACAAAAATGTCACTATTTCATTTTTGTTTGAAATTTTTCTTTTTCTAGTTCAAATTCAACCATTTTTTCGAAAAATGGTATTTTTTGGTTGGAAACTGCTTTTTTGTCAAAACATAAACTATTCTAGTTAAACGTTCATAATTTCAGTTAAAAATTCGTCTTTCTGGTTCAAAATTCAACTACTTTAGGTAAACTCTTACAATTCCAATTGATTCTTCATCATTCTGCGTGGAAATGTGATAATTTGTTTGAAACTTTTTTTTTGTTTGTCGACAGTTCATTTTTTTCGAAAGTTGGTCTAACTTATGATAATTAAAAATTCCGTAGTTTTAGTTATAAATTCATTCGTTTGATAAATATCTATTCTAAAATTTGAGTATTCATATTTTTGTTGACACTTAATTCTTTTCGGTAGAAGTTTATTTATCGCTTTTGGAAAACTCATATCCTTCAGTTGAAGATTCTTTGTCTTAGTATTTAACTCTTATGCTGGGTTTGAAATTGGTTTGTTGAACTAAAAATGTTACTGTTTCATCTTGGGGTAAAAATAATTTTTTATTGAGTTCGAAATTCGACTATTTGTTAAGAAATTGTATTTTTCCCTAGGAAATTATTCTTTCTGTTTGGAAATTAATCTTCTTGTTTGAATATTTACATTCTTGGTTAAATATTGAAGTGCTCTAGAAAAATATTTATCTTTTTAGTTAAAAATTCTTCTTCTTGGTTTAGAATTTAAGTTTTCTGGTTATAGATGCATAATGTTATTTGAAAATTCATCACATTGTTCGAAAAATAAACTATTTTGTTGGAAATCCATTTTTATTATTATCTATCCGAATCTTTGTAAAAGCATTGATTCTTTGTTGTTGAAAATTTGAGTATTCTTTTTAAAAGTGATTTATTTTGCAATGTTTGATCTGTTGTGTTAAAGGATCTTTAGAGTGAACCTCATGAATAAAAACAAATATTTGTGTTTCAAAACAAATATAAATATGTTACTTCTAGTTGACAGGGAAAATTGAGAAACTTGACCGTGAAGAACCGGGAAATGACCGGGAATTTGAAGTCGTCCGCCAAATCGCCACCCTGTAAATGGATATCACAGTGGTATAAATATCACTATTAAAATGTTTACTGTAATTGAAATTGACGAATGATGTAAACGGATCGACCAAATATGAATTTTTCATTTTAATTTTTTTTTATCTCAATTATACAATACTCTTGAAGCCTGAGTCGGCCAAAATCGTTATCAAAATGCAACCAAAGTTAATGAACGTTGCGAATACAAAATTGGTTTTGGTGGGTAAACCAATAAAATTTATAACAATTCAGTGTCCCTGAATCTGTACTAGTACTATACAATTAAAAAAAACATTTGACTAAAAAATACATATTTGAAGTAAACAATTGAGAACCTACATTTGCCACAATTTTGTATCCCTCAGACTTTAACAGTGTTGTATGATTAAGGGAAAAAATCGAATATGAAATTCATATTTAGGCAATTCGTTCATGTATATTATTTATCATGAACAATCACAGCTGATGATTAAAAGGTAGAAATAATACTACTATCATATCTATTTGTCCATAATAGTATCGTGTGATTGAAAAAAAAATTTGATTTGAAAGTGCACATTATGGCGAAAAAGTTACGTATTTTGTTTATGAAAATTATAAATATTTAGTTTCATCACAAGAAGAAAATTTTGCGCTAATGGAAAAATGGAAACCATATATTTTTTCAGAAAATTCGTTCACAACAAACGTTTTGTTCATTACACAGATTTTAAGATTTTTGAATATTTATGCATGCATTTCCGACGATCCAGAGTATATTTTTGTTGTTTGCAGTTCAATTAAAGATAAAAAATTTGGAATTTTATCATTTTTCCACCATATTTATAAAAATAGAAATTTGCTCGAAAAAAAAGAAAACACTTTCCTTACGTTTCTTGAAAATATAATGCTGAGTATTTGAAAAAAAAAAAACTTGAAATCGGGTAAAAATTGCGACGCCTCTGGACGCATTTGACCACGAAATCCACTTCTGGACCACTGTTGAACGGAACAATATACAAGATTTACACTACTGACGCAATAATGGATTCCACAGTTTTAACTAAATGAAACCTCCATCTTCGTTTCACCCGTTTACGTCCTTCCTAAAACGTCGGTGGTGGACTAGGAAGTTCGAAGAGACGAGCGGTAAGTGTTGCAAACGACGCAGAGTTGATCAATTACGTCGCCACAAAGCAGACATTGACAAGCAGGCATCATTGATGAGTCAGCGCTATAAGAAGAGGCCCATCCCTCATCATCTTTGAATTAAATGATCAAAAAGGAAGCTTAAATCCAAGTTTTCGACCGTCAACCCTTTGCAGGTTTTCCGCCATCTTGAATTAAGGGGTGATTTCTTGTATCGAGAATAAAAGTCGTATCTTTTATTTGATCGAGAAAATAGTTGATACCATTTTTCAATATAAAAATGAGTTTCACAAATAAAAGTATTAGATTTCTTTCGTATTTTGCTTATTTGTTGCTTAACAATCGACTATAGAAATAAAAAGAGGGTTGAACATTTTTTAGATCAAACATCTTTTTTTATTTCGAAGCTATCGCAAAACTTTTAAGACAAAAGTTGTAATCCAAACGATCCTCTACAATTTTTGTTCGAAACCTTTTTTCGTAAGAGCAATTGTTTACTTACCGTAGCGTCTGAAAGTTGCGCGCACCGTCACTCGGTAGTTGATAGTGCTGGAACTTGGATTCAAGCTTCCTATATGGTATCCTAAAGATGGCAAAAAAAATTTCTTCATACCTCGGTCGAAAGTACGTTCCTCCGGCATTGATAGTAAGACAGAAAGTCTAATTTTGAGCATTGATAGAACTACACTTGCGCCCTCTATAACACCGGGAGCAAAAACTTACTCACGCGCACCGATACTCAATTCATGACGACCCTGAAGTTTGCTGTTTTCTATAGGGTAGAAATTTGTTTGATCGATAATTAATAAGCGAACAGTCCGACACGAAAACTAAGATAACCATCGGAATTGTCTTCCAAACGTCTCCGTAAGCAATTCTTTTTTTTTTTTTTAAAGTAATTTTTTAAACAATTAGAGAATTTCTTACTTTATTGACATTCGGAAGACGATTCAAATGGTTATCTTAGTTTTTGTGTCGGACTGTTATTTTATTAATCATCGATCATACAAATTTCATATAGCCTATAGCACATAGCAAACTTTAGGGTCGTAATTCATGAAAAATCCTGTTGCTGCCGTCAGCCAGAATAATTTCTGCTGTTACTCTCGCATGTTGATATAAACTCGAAGCTTTCTTGGATTTATTTCGTATTTTTATGTATTAGTGAATATGATTGAAAAATTAATATCAACTAAATATTTATAATAAAAATGATATAAATGAATGAATCATTCTCTTTCGACGAAACCACGGGTGAGGAAGAGGTTATACAAGAACAAAATTGAAAATCTTTCTTTTGAAGATGTGTGATTGCATTTACTTTTGTAAATGTATTTGATGCCTACCCCCTGACCAGCAATACTCGCTTCGCTCGTGCTGCAAATGTCGGGGCAGGCATCAATACATGCTACATTGTTTATAAAAATATGATTCTTCGCCGTACTTCAACCGGGTATGAAGAAAAACAGTATACGCCACGCGGGCAAAAATTTGAAAGCCCTGAACTGCGAGATATGATGCCCTCGGCTTCGCCTTGGCCACCATATCATGCAGTGCAGGAATTTCAACATTCTGCCTTTGTAGTGTAATATACTATTTCTCAACCAATAAATTTCAATGATACATATAGGAATCCGACTAAATATACTGGACTAAAGCCCGTAAAGCTTATAAAAAGTGAGTATCTGTAACAGAACATAAATCGATAAATCGACGTATCGATATTGTAGGGCATTGATGAAAAATAAATAGCAGTATAGATAAACCTCCTATAAATAGCACTATTGATGTCAAATAATAAATAATATTACTATGAATATTGTATATGCTGTCTTTTTGCTAAGGAAAAACCTCGAATTGGTCAACGCTATAGTTTCCCAGATTGTATAGTTACTCCCGAATGATTACAGATGCTGCTGTTTATTTATCGATTTTCGTCAGTTTTAGCCCTTTTCCTTAGAACGACACGCAGCACAGTGGTTCAAAATCGAAAAGTTGTGTTCATAATCGCCTACAGGTCGCATTTCTCAATTGATTTGACTGTTTCTTTTTGAATACATAGCAATCAATTCTTGAGAGAATTGTGATTTGCGATTTTTGAATTTGTTTCTCAGATCAACAATATATATATATTATATCACCAGGTCTGATAAAGAAGCAAAACGAGAAAGCAAACATGCTACGATTCAAAGTAGCATTGAAAGAAAAGAAGCTGAAGACAACAAAATTGTTACGGGAGATATCCTTCATCCTTATTTTTTATTTTTCCGACATTAAGGATGCTTCCCACACACAAAATGGCGAAATTTTTCGTCAAAAATCTCATTTTCTGCTTTGAACGACCAGAAAAAATTGAAAAATTAAAAGATCCATAATTAGACAACGTTGGGCCCAAAAAAAACATATACCTAATTGAAAAAATTTTACTCATATGTATCATATAACTCTACGTTGAGATATGATGAACACCGCAAATAGGAGAACTCATCAAATTTGTGTGCCAAAATTTCAACAAATGTTCTTGAAATGTAACTTTATAATATGCTTGATACTAGAATGAAATCATTTTTGTGATATTCCCAAAGAAAATTCATGAAAAAACATTTTTTTAAACCCTACTACTTTTCTTTGTTGCTCTGATTGCTAATATTTTTCTTAGGAGTCATAATTTGAAACAATAAATTATCATAAGTTAACAATTACTATTTTGATAAACAATTTCTATAAACAAGTTGTTGCTTGCATGTATTATTTTGGCTCTAATTGCTAATATTTTTCATGAGAGTCATAATTTGAAACAATAAATTAGCATAAATTAACAATTGAGCTGCCGAATCGAATAAGGGCACATAAACTCATTTCTCTGGGAGTAGGGAGGCCTGTAGCCGCTTGGGTTTGAGCGACGTTCCCGGGCCTCCTCACTCCCAGCGAAATGAGTTTATGTGCCCTTCTTCGATCCGGCAGCTCAATTGCTATTTTCATAAACAAATCTCCCAATCAGCCATTTCCTCTTAGAAAAAAATGTTAATTTCTCCAATCAATGTAGGAGCGACATTTATTGCGATGACTAACCAACGAAATGGAGTATTAAATAATTTATGTGATTTTTATAAAAAATTTTTCAAACAAACTGAGATTCATCACTTTTATATGTAAAAAAGACGGGTTTTCCACTAAAATTATCCGACAATTAACTAAAAATGATTTCACGATTTGATAGGGGACACTAAATAACAAGGATACCAAGTACATTCGACAGATCAACATACGAAAAATCTCCCGATTGCATGCTATGCACAATCTAATTCACAAACTCTTTGGGTCCTCAGATCTGTACATTGCGTCCTTGAAGCCTGAATGGGAAAAAATTGAGGTTGAGCTTGAAGAAGAACTCAATGAACTTATAGAACAATTCGAATCCAAGAATGATTCGAGTTCTGAATCGCAATTCATTTATTTTAATTTTTTTGAAATAAGCTTATTATTATTATAAATATCGATTGTTTCTTTGATTCAATATCACAAATAAGAATATCCCGAAAATGATTGAAGAAAAAAAAATTTTCTACGAGCAACCGCAGATAGTTACAGATTGTTATAAAAATTGTTATCAATAATTACGTGAATTGTTATTTAGTATCCTCTATCAAAATTTGGAGTTAGTTTAAGTTTATTGTCGAATAAGTTCAGTGGAAAACCCGTCCTTCTTACATGTAAAAATGATAAATCTCAGTTTTTTAAAAACATTGTTTATAAGAATTACACAAATTTTTTATTACTCAATTCCCTTGGTTAGTCATCGCAATAAATATGTCACTCCAATAATAATTGGAGAAAAAACATTTTTTCTATGAGGAAATGGCCAACTGGAAGATTTGTTCATCAAAATTGTTTATAAGAATAATAATTGTTAACTTATAATAATTTATTGCATCAAATTATGATTCTTATGAAAAATATTAGCAATCAGAGCAAAAAATAATTTTTCTATGAGAAATACGTTTAATTGTTCATAATAATTACCTTAAATAATGATAGAATTATTTCTGTTCTATGAGAGTAGTTACAACAACTCTGGCCGATAGTGAGCTTATTTCAGCATTCTTTCTTGAGTTAGAAATTCACAAACCTGAAATGGCCAATTTCGTCACTTTTTTTTGTACATTGTTCATCTGAGAAACAAATTCAAAAATCTCAAACCGCAATTCTGTTGAGAATTGATTGCTGTGCATTTAATAAAAACATTCAAATCGGTTAAGAAATACGACCTGTACATTGTTAAAAATTTCGGAAATTTTCCCACTCATTTTGTAGGTGTAATTCCCAAATTTGGTTGGAAAAAATTATTTGCCTAAAAAAGTTGGAAATTCTACCAAAACTTTGAAAAAAATTTCCCTACTGAATGGAAATATTCCGACCGGTTTGGGGATTCTTACATTCATATTTGGAAACTGGAAATTCTTTAAGTATTTGGGAAATTTTCACAATTTATACGTAGCAAAATTCTCACAGCTATTGCGAATGGTTAAATTGCGATACGCCACCTAGTGACAAAACTCAGAACTAGAAAGAATAGGCACTTGAATGCCAAAACCCCTGTGAAAAGTGCAAAAATAAATTAGTAAAATGAACATTTTAATTAGATTAAGTAACATTTTTACCTGTGTTCCACCTAATTAAAGGAGACATGAGTTCTTATTTTCTCTCCTTAGAAGTCTAAAAGACGAATCTTTTGTTCTGTTTTCGGCTGTGCTAGCAAAGCGCGTAAAAATCCAGAATTGAATTTTTACCACTTTCCAAAAACCGGTATGAAAATTAAATACAGAAATAGACTTGGAAAAATTGGAGCAGGCAATAGGAGAAATATTTGGGAACGAGTTTTAAAAATGGGGAAAGAAGTTACATCAAACATGCTACTTTGCTCGCGTCATTTCGTAGAAGAGGACTACTCGTTAAACACAGGGCCAGATTAGCCTGAAATCTATTTGTTTTTTTTATTTTATTCTTCAATGTAATATTTTTAATTCATTGTTTTATTATTTTTAAATTTGTTCTTTGATATAAAAATATAACTGTATGTGCATGTATATCAACTATTATAAACCTCGCCTATTACGTAACCTCAAAGTTTATCCTGTGTGTTTTAACACTGTGTTTGCATTTTTTGCTCAATCCTGCTTTGCATGAACACTTAACGTCTAAGATTTTCCCAGTGGACGAAATTAATCCCGTAATTTGATGGGAATTACTTTCCATATTAGACGTTCGCAAACAAAATGCAAGGAACGAAATATTATCCGGATTTTCACCACATCTTTTACCGCAATATATGATGTGACCGGCATTCAAAACTTTCTCGCCTTCCACAAAATTACGACAGGAAGGTCTAGACTCTGTAAATCTACAGATTTCACGCACCGAAATTCGCATTTTTTGAACGTAGATAGCATTTAATTGTAAAACACGCGTTTTGACGTGGGCTGTGACAGTTCAGTGCCTGCTCTCTCTAGTTCTAATTTTTGACAACAGATGGCAAAATATTCGACCACCATTCCCAATGGAAAATATTCTATTTGTCTTGCGGAAATTTGCAGATAAGTTCGTAAATAAGAAAATTCAATACTATTTAGAAAATTTTTCATATTCAGGAGGAATTTTACAAAACCTTTTTTATGATAAATTCCTAGTGCTGCGTAGGAAAACAGTACAGTTTTTTTTGCGTCAAAAAAATAATGCAATAATTATTTTAAACTTATTTTTGACAATTACACATATAGGCGATTATAAACACAACTTTCCGATTTTTAACCACTGTGCGCTGTAGCCTTCTATACCTGTTTTCTGCTCTCATAATATGCTTCGACTTTTCTCTCAGCATTTTCTTCAGCTTCAATCCTAAATCTCTTACTCAAAATTCCACGTTGCGATCTCATTTTACTTATCACAAGCCATTACCTTCTCTTGTTTCCCAAAGGCAATGGCGAATGTTGTATGGCTGTCAGTCTCTATCTTTAGACATTGGCCGGAAAGTTTAAGGTCCGTGCACGAACAGCAAGTTAGGTGGAGAAGCACGTGACGTCGTCCCGTAATTGAAAAAAGGGGCGAAAAGTGAAAGAAAATCTGCGATATAATCAGGCAGCGCGATTATATACCCTGCCACATGATGCATGACATGACGTTTGAGTACTTTAGAATGCAATCGGGTATTGCGTGAGCCGCGAATGTGCGTGTATAGCATTACATTGCGAGTTGGCAGGAAAGGCCTCTCATCCCCACATAATGGAAGACCTTATCTAACAAGTGGTAATGTTAAGTGCTTATAACGCGCTGCTACACCTTCAATGGCGACCGTGTTAAAACAAGTAATGCGGCACTTCTGATAGTGTCTTGAGGGCAGGTGCTCAAATATGCACTCAGTCTTCCGTGTTTCTCACGCACTGATTAGATTCGAAATGTTTTGTACGGTCAACGGAAGATCAAAGACAGAGATCTCCTGCATCTATGAAGAGAGACGAAGATCCCAATAAATCTTCACTCATTGGAAATTTCGACCAATTAGAGTAAGCGAGAGGACTATCAGAGAAGTTATCTTGTCCTTCTATTAAAAGCTCTTCTCAAGTTTAGATAAACCAACTATCTAAAGAACAGAATCAACTTTCATGCATCTAACTTTAGAAAACTATTCGCCTCAGCAAATAGAGAAATTTATTACCTCCTGGTTATAAAATACACCTTCAACTTTTCAGCTTCCTTCCTACACGGGAAATAACTGTTCCAAAAAGTGGAAAAAGTTTGGGAAATTTTAACAAAATAGAATTTCACTTTTGGACAGGCCACAATTTTCAGAAGAAGGTTTTGTTTACATTTATCGAACAGTGGATAAGACCAACGAATATTTATAAAAAACTTTACGCATGATTGATATTCATTTTGGGACAAGTCATTTTCCAATTTTTATTCCATAGTTTGTTACAATGGCTAAAAAAAACTATCGATTTCTTGAAAACAGAACGATCAGTTTTTTTAAATATTTGGAATAGAAGTTTCCTCAATTACAGAAACGAAAAAGTGAACTGCTAGTCAAAGAAAGAGTCCCTAAAAGTTTTATAATTTTTCACAAAGTGTTTCATGCTGGCGAAGTTCAGTTCTCTTCTGCGAATTTCGCTATCCAAAGGAAGCCGTTACCAAGTATTGTTTTATTTATACTATATAGTCCGGGAGCTAGCGACATTTTCGTTGACTTATTTTCTCGTCGATGAAAACCCATGAGTCTTTAATCTGGTTGTAGATATCACGAAAATCAACCACTTAAAACCAGTAAGTGGGGCAACGCTTTTGAGTAGCGTTATCAGCATGTTACAAACAATCGGAAAATTGACTTATCTGCTCGTCGTTGACCTTTTGAGAGGTTGTCTATTGACATAAGGCGATGTCAACAAATGACCACCTACACTAATTATGCGGGGCAAAGGACCCCTTACAAGCGCGTGAAAGTGTCAGAAATTTTTCAAAAATAGACTAATTTGCTTGTGCTTGAAATTTAGCATGTTTCAAGAAGGAAATATTGTAAATGTAAAAACATTGTGCTTACATCTGGTCCACGGGGCCTATTCAGTGTAAGTGGTCGTCAGAGTCACCGCTGGCGAGACTGCGAGAATCCTCGCGCGGTTGTTGAAAGGTTTTGTACAATACAAAAGAACAAGAATTCTAGCAGGCGACGTAAATTATTATTTTGTACAAACTGTACACTGATGTGGTCTTTGTGTGTATCAGTATAAAAATACCAAAAAAGTGCAATTTTAATGCTTCAAATTCGAAATGTTGAAATCAGAATCGTGTACTAGGGTAGGCGTTAAGAACAACGTAGAATGGTGATGGTCAACGAAAACCTATGAAAAAACTCTCCCAGCTTCAAGTTTTGTTGTTGAAAATACATCTATTATTTATTTTATTTTTTAAAAATTCCCATAGCGAAACTGCTGAGACCACTTGATCACAGTACGTCTTTTTTCTAACTAATCTCTTTTTTCCTATTTTTACCCCATAAATTAAAAAAATCCCGTAAAACACCAAACATCAACATTCTTTAAAAGAAATAAATAGACATTCAAGGCATTAGGAAACAAGACTCTTCAAAAGAGATTTTTTTTTGTCGAAATGTACCAATTGTCACAAAATAAAAATTCAATTTAAAACACTTTCAATTTCCTAATATTTCAAATAAAAGCATTGCTTTTACAACTAATCAGATTAATTTGCAGCATAAACAATACATTTTTTAGTAGAAGAGAAGAGCTTCAAACAGAATACATATAATTTAAACCTAAAAAGATTTATTTTTATCAAAGGATTCCAACTTCTAACTAATTAGTTGAATTTAACCAAAAATTGTGAATTTTCAGTATAAGAGTTTAATTTTCTATCAAATAGATGAATTTACAAATGAAGCGAATTCGCAAAAAAAAGCAGTTGAACTTGTAACCAACAAGACAAATTTTCAATAAAAAAGGATAACTTTCTGAAATAATCGTTTGAATTTTCAGAAAAATAATTGAATGCACAACCAAATAATAAGATTTTTTACCGAAAGACATAAAATTTGAAATTAAGACAAAATTCAATCTGAATGATGAATTTTCAAACGAAAAACATGGATTTTTAACCGTTCAAAGTAATTTTCTACCCAAAAAGACAAATTCATGCCAAGAAAATATAAATTTTCAACCGAAAATGATAACTTTTCAATCAGATTTTTCAATCTTTAACCAAACTCTAATCACATTTTCAACCGAAGACTCAATTTGTTGCCAATAAAAATGAATTACAAACAAGAGTTGAATTTTTAACTGAGAAAGATTTTTCAGCCCAGAAAGAAAAAAAACTTGAATTATCAAACGAAAAACACGGATCTTTCAAGAAAGAGTTTGATTAAAATTTCCAATTGAAACAAAACATGTAACCTAGAGAGATTACTTTTGAACAAAATTTTTGAATTTTCAACAGAATAATAAGATCTTTAACCGAAAAATTGAATTTGTAATTACCAGAGATGAATTTTTTTAAAAAGAGTTGAATTCTCAATCAAGACAGATTTTTCGATTGAGAAAGAAAGGATGATGTCAAGAGAGTGGTTAAACTTTTAACCAAAAAGACTAATTTTCAACCATTAAGATTATTTTTTTCCCCGTAAAGATTTATTTTCAACAATGGCTTTTCTCTTTGATAAAAGAATTCATATTTCAACAAAACAGTTGAATTTCAAGCTGGATGAATAATTGAATTTTCTAGAAGAAAATACGACTTTTCAATCAAATAAATTAATTCTTAACCAAATAGTGAGATGTGCGACCAGAAGAGATAAATTTTGAAGCCACAAAATTCTATTTAAGTCATGAAATATCAAACGAAAAACATAAATTTTAACAATTTAACTCTCAAAAATGAGAGTAGTTGATTCTCCAACCAAAAGAACTACCCAAAAAGACTCATGTTCAAAAAAAAAGACAACATAAATCTTCTACGCCACGATGAAGATTCTTGAAACAGTAGTTCAAATTTCAACCAAGCATTTGAATTTGGAACTTTAGAAGATGATTAGAGGAAATGGCTACCAAAAGAAATAATCATCAAAACCAAAAACACCAATTTTCTACAAAGTAGTTTATTTCCTAAACGGTAAATAAAAATTCAGAGGAATGGACATAAGTAGGCTGAATGACAGTGCGCGGACTCTTGCAGCGGCGACTTTGACGATCACTTAAACTTGGTTTTCCCCACGGATCACTTGTAAACACAATGTTTTTTCATGTGCAATTTTCCCCTTCTTTACCATGATAAATTTCAAGCACAAGCAAATAAGTCAATTTAAAAAAATTTCCGACACTTTCGCGCCCTTAAAAGCGGTCCATTGCCCCGCCTAATAAATGTAAGTGGTCATTTTTTGACATCGTCAAATGTCAATGGACAACCCCTGAAAAGGTCAACGACGAGCAAATAAGTTAATTTTTCGATTGTTTATAACATGTTGTCAACGCTCCTGACAACATGAGCCCCCGAGGTGCGCTGTTAGTGGTCGATTTTGTTGATTACCATGATGTAAATAAATAAACTAATATACTTCGATCGACGAACAAATTGGCAAATTTTCTATGTCGCTAGCTCCCGGACTTATATATGAAGTTTGATGGGAATGGTGGGATGCTAGAACTAAAAGCATGGAATGTAATTGGGAATGTTTGAGTTTTTATAGGTTACTAGCTGCGCCCTGTGGCGGCGGCTTCGCCGCCGCGTAGTATGTGTTCTTTTTTATTGCTGTTTTCCAGTTGAGTAGTTTACGCATAAGAGCGTAACAAATATAGGATCAAACTTAGATTAGCATTTATAATAGCAGGTCGATCAAAATTTGTCCTTGGCAGTAGAGAAGTTTTGTTGCTTCATTTTTTCGTGTTGTGTGGTTTTTAATTTTTAATTTTAATTTAATTTTTGATTATTATCTTATTTTTTACGATTGAAGCAAAAACTACGCGTCCAATGGGAAAAATCACAAAAAAATTTATAGATCTTTTTTGGGTGAACAGCTTTTCTTTATCAATCTTCTGTCTTAGCCTTCGTCATTCTTTTAGAAAATATAATACCTTCTCGATGAGAATGTAAAAATATTTATTGATACAGAATGGTATATAGATCAAAACTTTTTGATAATAATAATCTTAGAGAACCTCAGGATAAATAAGGTTTTTAGTTTTTTTATCCGATGGTAGTAATAGAAACTGATTTCTTGGATTACCAGTTTTCGATAATCCAACATACAATTGACCGTGAGAAAAACATCCTGGACGTAAGTCTACTCCAACAGTGTTGATAGCTTGTCCCTGAGCTTTGTTGATTGCCATAGCAAATGGAACTTTGATGGGGAATTGCAATATTTTGAATTGAAAAGTCAAATCTGTAGGGATCATAGGAATTCCAGTTAAAATCGAAGCTTCCATAACGATAGACGACTTTCCGAAAATTTGAAATCCGCTACTTATAACACTTTATTAATAGTTAAGAGCTGATTCACGCAGATAATAATCAATGAACCGGATCGATGGTTACGACTGGAATCTCTGAATACGCGAGCGGTGTCCGAACCAATATGGAAACTGAGGAACCCTGTCAAACCGCATGCGGCGCTTTCGAAAGCACGTTGAAGCAGATACTCTGCGCTTGCGCATTGGCATCAGTGGGCTCGGTCTACTAAGATTTCTCAAATTGATAGTTTTCCGTCGTTTTTGGGAAAAAGTAAATAATTCAAATAGCCTATAT
>WSXT02219699.1:4192-17033 GCA_011762715.2 Neuroterus valhalla | reverse complement strand
AATAGAGACATTAGGACAGCAAAAACAAAAAATTTATGTTTGTCCTAATTTGGAAATGAAACAGAAATTTCGGAAAATTATTTAAGTTCTGATTTAGAAGGAGAGAATTTATAAAAAATCTATTCAAATTCATAATTTTCAATCATTCACAAAATAATATTTCTCGAATTATTTATTTTCATAATAATTCTTCATGATTAAAAATTTACCTACTTAGAAGTTAAATTTCTTTGTTGGCAATCAGCTTTATGAGATGAAAATGAAAAAATGTTGTTGGAATTTCATTCTATTTATTATTATTATACCATTAAGCCAAATCCCTTTCCGGGTTAGCTTAACTCGTTTACACATTATTATTGTAAACGAATTATTATTGTTTGAGTTGCACACTGAGGAGGGCCCCAGTCTTCTGCAGGAATCTGTTATTAATTTCTGCATAACTGACCAAACAAGAACTAGTCAAGTTATAAACAAAATAATTAAGGTTTTTTGAAAATAAAAAAAAAAGATAATGGAATTTTCCCATGACCACGAAAAATATGAAATTGCAACAGAAACACAATTCATCCACTAAAAAAAAAAGGAAAAAAACTTCTAATTCCAACCACAAAGGATGAATCTATTTCCCGAAACACCAAGAAGGTTCATTTTGTAGGGGGGAGGGGGGGGGGATTATCTTCCAAAAAATAAATCAACTTTCGTTGGAAATTAGTTATTTTCAGATACAAATTTAAATATTGCAATTTTGATAGAAAACTGATCATTCTCAGTGAAAATATAGCAATTTGTTTGAAAATCATTGTATTTCGTTGTGAATTCGTATTTTTTAGGGGAAAATTATCTCCCTTGATTCAATATTGAACAACTTTTTTTGTTTGGAAATTGTTATTTACGGGTCGAGAATTCATTGCTCTGTAGAAAATTTGTATTGTTCATCAAAATGTTAATGTTCTGTTAAAAATTTGTCTTCTAGAATTGAAATTTTGTCGTTTGAGATCAAAATCTCTCTATTTTTATTCAAAATTTAACTATTTGGTTGAAAATTCAACTGTTTTCTATAAAATTTTAACCATTCAGTTGGAATTTTTTCCTTTCTGGACTGAAAAATTTACGCAGTTTAGGAATTCAATTTTTTTTGGTTAAAAATCCGTCTTTTTAGCTAAAAAATTTGTCTTCTTTGGTTCAATCAAACTGTTTTTTATTTAAAATAGAAATATTTATTTGGTTGCAATATCAAATATTATATTTTTTGTTAATGATAATTTCCTCCTTATCTAACATTTATCACTCTATTTAATTTAGCTGTTATGTTACAAATGTAATTATTCTTTCAAAAGTCCCAACTATTATGTCGAAAATTGATTTATTTTGTTAAAAATCTAAAAATTTCGTTGCTTGAAACGAATTGTTCGGCTCTTGATATGAATACACATCCTCGGAGATCCAGAAAAAAATGGTATTTTATGATACTTCAAACATTTTTTTTCTCAGTAAAAATGTTTCTATCAACCTATTTTTAAGTTGATGCAAGAATAAAAAGTACTGTTTGATTCGATTTAATTGACTTATCCTTAGAACAATTATACTTATAATGTAACAAAAATGTAATTGTATAGTTTCAAGAAAAATTCATAAATACATTTTCAAATTTTGCGAGAAAAACCATAAATGTTAAAATAAAATAAATCTGATAGGGAAAGGCCCATTATAGGAATGATGATTCAAGGATTTATTTATAATTATTCGCATTTATTGCTCCCTTGAATAAAATACAGAATTTTATGCTCCGGTTGTAGTAGTGCGTTTGAAACATACTATACGTAAATCTTATACACACTTATCAAAATAATCGCTTCCGCGAATATCATCTCGTGAACAATGGTAATAAATAAAGGATATGAGACATATATAAGCGCTCGGCGTTTGTCAAATGGGTGTATTGTACATTAGGATGTCTCAAAATGCATTGGAAGAATTTTTGTTTTGCTAAAACAAAATGTACTCCTAAATTCGGTTTTAAATCCTGAAAAAGAAATCGCATTTCTTTCTTTTTCCAAAACGGTGGGTTTCGACACCTCTCAGGCCCTCGTGGAGCCGCGAATAGCATAAAATTAATTGATTGGATGAAATGGATAATTAATGAAACGCCTAAAATTGATTAAAGGACAAACCTACATTATGAGTCGGTTAAACCATTTAAAATAACTCGAAAACTTATAAATATTTATATCAAATACTGGATAATCATAACACAGGTCTGCAAATAATGGGGTTGTATTTGTTGTTGGAGAACGAGAGGTCTTTTCCGGAGTAATTTTCTCCTTAGAATCCAAATTCGAGATCAAAATATGTCCGTCACGTATGGATTTTGAAATTTTTGAGGTTATATGCACGGAAAATGGGGGTTTACGCTACTTTTCAGGTTATGTACTGGGCGCGCGAATTTTTTTTAGTCTTTATACAAACGTCATCATTAAGTACTACTCTTCCCCTTCAAAATAAGCTATTGAACAATCACCAGCGATTTTTTTCCACGACGTACGTAAATTTCAGTAGGCCATTTTGAATCGACCATCTTGTTGATGAGAATGTCAATCTTGCGACTTCATGTTCATAACCAGTGGCCTCGAAACCTTCGAATAAAAGCTTTCATAAATCGAAATTCTTCGATTTTGTAAATTTCAATCCGCTCTTCTGAATCCTCTATCTTGATAATAAAGATTTCGATTTTCTAACTGTAAATTCTAATTCAGAGACCATCAAGACCTCCAGGTGCCTCCAGGTACAAATTTCAAAGAGAAATTTCCGAGTGCAAAATTGTATGCTCCAAAGAGTCAAAGTGAATGCTCAATAGCTTATTTTGGAGGGAGAGAATAGTACTAAATGATGACGTTTTGGAACAAGACCAAAAAAATTTTGCGCCCGCAGTAAACGACCTCAAAAGTAGCGAAAAACCTCCTTTTCCGAGTATATAACCTCAAATGTATAAATATAACCTTGCATACCTGTGTAATGGAAAAAACACGAAAAAATGCTCAAAACTGTGGATTAAATACAGAACTGTCATTTTCCGATTAAGGGCCACCGTGGAGGTGTGTTCGAGGTGTCAAAAGCATATGAACTTTCCCGATACATTTTCTAAAACCCACAGAACTTTTTCAAAAAACCAGAAAAAAAAGAATAAAATATGCAATTCCTTTTTTCGAATCCGGAACCTGATTGCAGAATACGTTTCCCGTGTCAGAAAAAATGTCATTTTGAGCCACCCTACTGTATATGATTCAAAAGTCAATAAAAATGTTAATCGTGTCGCTATAAAATAATCACAATTTTAACAGTTGCCCGAAAATCCACGGTCGTATTTAGAGTAATAACGGCTTATTATAATAATAGCAAAATATAATCTTAACAATTATTTGTAAGAATAATTATATTATTCTCCTAAACTTCTTCATTATCTCTTCTGATTAAAAAAAAAAATATATATATATATATATATATCTTCTAATTGTTCATAATTGTCGACGAATCAAAAAATCAACCCTGAAATTATGATTTTCAAATACAGAGAGAATATTGGGAATGCTATTCTGGGTTTCCCATAAAAGTATTCAGGGTTGCTACAAAATCTTGGAAACCTGGAAAGTCTTAGGATTTTCAAAATGAGCCTGAGAATTTCTATTGCCTTTAGAATTTTAATCATTTCAATTTTAATCATTTTTTTACTTTCCTGCTTATTTCAGAATTTCAGATTGATAGAAATTAATTAAATTACGTACGTTTCGCTGAATTCGAATATGGGCACTATTTTATATCATCAGCTCTTGTTTAATAGTTATTTGCAAATTAATTTTGTGTGGAATTTTTTTTCATCATTTTGCAAAATGATAATAGATTATTTTTTTCAAACATATGATACACAGTTTTAATGTTTTTTTAATTCAACGCCGAATCCAACAATCCACGATCTTTATAAAAACAATATAAAAATGAGTAAAATAAGAACGGATTCGAATGTAAAAAAAATTTGAAAGTTTTGCAATCCTTACTAAAAGAAAAAAACATCATATGACTGTACAGTCGTTGAGAAATGTTAATTGTTTCATGAAACATAGGCTAGCAATATGCTGCTTCAGAATTTATAATTTTTTATTTTCTAGTTGAAAGTTTTAATAAAAAGTTTCAATCAGTGAAACTTTTGAAATGAAATGGTTCAACTTCCAAACAAATAGTTGAATCTTTAAATTACAATCATGAATTTTCAACTAATCGGTGAAATTCTTAAGATCAAATTTCAACCAAATGCAGTTGTATTTTGATTTTTGAGCCAAAAAATTAAATTCCTAAACCAAAGACAGATTTTCTAAAAGAAATTTAAATTTCTGACGTAAAAAGATAAATGTTAGGTCAACAGTCAAATTTTCGAATGAAAAAGATGAATTCTCATAAAAAAAGTTCAACTTTCAAGCTAGTAATTGAATTTTCATTTCAAAAATATTAATTCTCAACGAAAAATGTCATTGTCAATATTTCAACTAATAATCGTTTCCATTTTGAATCAAAAACTGTTGAATTCAACCAAAAAGACGAATTCTCAACAAAATGATACATTATTATTAATGATATTATAATATCACATTGTTAATATTATATAATTAATAATATATTTTAAAGAATTCATCTACATTATTTTTCGATAAAATAACAAATTTTTATAAAAAAGGTCAATTAGAAATATCTGTTGAACAAGAGCTGATATTGAGTTCGATTTTCCAGATTCGATTTGAGGGTAAAAAAGTTTTTCGGAAATAAAGTTTCGATAACTAATAGTTACTAAACTTATGTTATTGCAAAGAAAACGATGCTTTGAATTTGATTCAAGTGCGAATTCTGAGTAGAATTTTTTCAAAAGTCGTTCAAGACATTTTTTTGAAGTTTTCCTGTGAAATCTGGAAATGTGCTGGAATTTCGAAATCCGACTTCTGTAACAACCCTGATATTTCTTCAGAACTACCTTAGCCCCTTGTAAAAAATAGTATTTATACAATATATTAGTAAAAAAAGAAGCAGTCTTTTTCCTTAGTCGCCGACAATTCAAACTTAGTTATTACTTTACAATTATATAAAAATATCCACATATCGCCTCATTTTCTAGATCCTTTTGGTTGGATGAGTCACTTGAGTTTTGTCTCCCTTCTAAAATTCTCACGTTCCATTATTATTATGTACAAAAGGCGCTTGTGCGTCAACACTGCTTTGACAATCACTGTTTTACAAAACTGGGTGCAACGATTAGTTTACTTTACAAAAAATAAAATGACTGCCGTAAGTGTAGTATCGTCTTGAGTATTATCTCTGAATGTTTCCATTTGAAATGCAACTCCAGATTCGATTTTTGTTTTCTATTTAATCTATTCTGCGTTTGTTCCTGTCGAAGAAAAACTAATTCGTATATTCCAGCTGAAATTTCTGTTTCAGCAATTATCTTTATCACTAATAGTCTCAGTCACAACTTGGAACTGTGGACCGAAATCCTCCTTCCTGTTGCAAACACAGGTGTAAGGATTGATTTTGAAGAAGAATAAGTCTTTTGAAATTTCACTTTGGTGATTAACGTCTACGTGGTGGAACCAGCTGTTCCGGTCGTTTCCAAAATCCTTTTCATACTGCTCATGGGAGTTGATGATGGGGTTGTTGAGGAAGATAAGGCTTGAGATACGACATCTACTATGGTGTCTGTTACCCTATCGATGGCGCCTCCTGCAAAAAAAAAAAATTAAATTTTTTGATCATTCTCTTGTGAATTAAAATTTTGTTCTTTATTTGATGAATTTAATTCAACTTTATTTAATTTAGTAAATAAATTAAAAAATTGACTAGGTACACTATAAACTTTGAACTGAAATTCTCTTATTTCCTTATTCAATTTTAAGTGAAAAATTTGTTTTTCAAAAATAATACATAATTTTTTAACGAAATAGATGAATTTCTTATCAAATATGTAAATGAATTTTTTAACCAAAAAGATGCATTTTTTTACCAAAAAGAACAATTTTCAACCACGTAATTGAATTCTCAATTGAAAAAGACGAATTCTCCGCAAAAAATGTAATAGTTGATATTTTTTCCGGAAAAAATTTAATTTTGAATGAAAAATATTCGAATTCATCCAAAAGAAACGATTTTTCAAGAAGAGAGTTGAATCCTCAACTGAAAAGCTACAAGAAGCTACAAGAACAAATATGAATTTTTGACAGAAAGAGTAATTTTTAACGAAAATAGTAAACTTCCAACCCGATAGTAGAATTCCTAACAAAATACCTAATATATAGGTGTATTTTCAAATCAAAATGATTCAATTTGCAACTAAAAAAGATGAATTTTTAACGAAACTGTTGCACTCAAATAGAATGATGAATCTTCAACCAAAAAAAAAATTTTTGAATTTTTTTTTTTTTTTTATCAACGGAAAATTCAAAGTTGATATTTGATCGAAGAGTTTTCGATTTGAAACAGAAAACAGCGGAGTTCTAGCACAACAAACGAATTTTCAAAAGGATAGTCGAATCCAAAAAAAATTAAATTTTTAACCAGAAATTATGATTTTTGATTAGAGATTACACTATTTTTTTCATAAATCGTTTTTTTAAAAATAAATTTAACTGTTTTTGATCTAAATTGAGATATTTTTAAAATGAAGTATCAACTCTTACATTTTCTGTTGAGAATCCATATTTGTTTAGTAAATTCAACTACATGCTCATAATTTGCATCAATTTGTTCAAAATTAATTTTTGTTTCCTCAAAGAAGAGTTTAGTAGAGATATTTATCATAATTAATTTTTGGAAAAAAATATATATTTAACCAATAATTGAATAAATCTATTTTCTGTTAGAAGAACAAACTATTCGAACAAGAAGAGAATACATTTTTGATAAAGTAGATCAATTTCACCATTTAGTTGGATTTTTAACTATAACGATGAATTTTCATCCAAAAAGATTAGTTTTCGATCAGAAAAAACGAATTTTTAACAAAATATTATCATTTTCCACTGATGTTGGTTCTACAATTCAACTTTTTTTTCTAGATAATCTACTTCGTATTCTACTGTAAGCAGTGCATAATGAAGAAAATTTTAACCAATGAACGTTTGGTAGTTTTTATAAACAAATAATTTTAAAAACTTCAAATTTTGTACAAACAGTTGCATTTTTAACCACAGCAGATAAAAATTCCTTAAAACTTGAGAATTTTCAAGCCAAAGAGTCGATTTTCCTATAAAAAGTTCATTTTTTACCAAAAAGTAGAATTCTCCTAAAAAATACATAGTTTAATTTTCAACCTGAAAAGATTAATTCTCCACTACAGAGCTAAACCCTCATACAAAACAAATTAGTTGCCAATCAAAAAGATATAATTTGTGTCAAATGAGGAAAATCTGTTTAATTTTCTAGTCATAAACACGATGTTATTACAAAAAAGTTAATTTTCAACAAGACCGATCAATTTCGAACAAACTGGTATATATTTCAAATACACTTTTTCTCAACAATTTGTCTTTTTGAGTTTACACCTCAACTATTTTAGTAGAAATTCAATTCTTTGGAAAAAAATTAACAACAAACACTCATATATGATTTTTGTGAATTGGCCTTCCTGTTTTGTAGTACAAACTAATATTACATTATTTAATGAGAAGTTGGACTCTTTTGTTGAAAACTTACGTTTTTGTTGAAAAATTGCTTTTTGTAGTCAAATTTATTTGCCTTTGTTGGAATTCATCGTTCTGGTTGAAAATATAACTAATTGGAACATTCAAATTGTTGTAAAAGTGAACTTTAGGAAATGATTTTTTTTGTTGATTTGAGATTCATCTCTTCGGTTAAAACTTGGAATGTATTGTTGAAAATTCATTTTCTTTTGGTAGAAAATTAATTTTCCCGTTTCAAAATTATTTTTTCGGTCGGAAATTGAATCACTGTTCAAAAGTTGAGCTCTCTTCTTCAATTTTTTATTATTATTGAGATTCATCATTTTGAGTTGAGAATTGATCTATCTAGTGGAAAATTGAATTATTTTGTTAGAAATTTCTTTTTTTTCTTGGTTATATATATTTTTTTAACTGTTAATTGAGCTATTCCATTCTTGGTTCAATTTTCATATTTTATTCTCAGAAATTTCTCTGTATCAAAATAGTTAATATTCTAACATAAAGTGTATTTTGTAAATTACAAGACTGTGGGAACTATAAACAAAAAATAATTTTCAACAGAATATAGATAAATAACTACCAACCAAACATGAAACAATCAAATTTTCAGATGAAAGAATTAATTTTTAACAAATTAATGCAACCTTTAACCACGTAGTTAAATTTCTTGAAAAAATGAATTCTCAAAGGAAAATGAATTAGTTGTTATTTCAGCCAGAAGATATTTCTATTTCAAATGAAAAACCGTTGAATATATCCCAAAAAGATAATTAGAAAAAAGTAAACTCAATTCAAAACTTATCATTTCTGGTCAATCATTTCCGATCAATCATTTAACTTTTTTTTTTATTCTGAATTTCTAGGGTTGAATGTTTCTTTTCAACTTAAAATTTAATTTTTTGGATTTTTGGTTTGAAGTTGATATTTTTTATCAGATAATCCGACAAATTTGCTGAAAAGCCAAGCTTTTTGAGTTACAACTCCAACTATTTTTGTAGAAAATTTACCTACTTGGCTAAGAATTAAACTATTTCGGTTGTTCAACTATATTGTTAAAATTTCAATTCTTTTGTTGGAAATTTACAGTTTTGGTTGAAGATCCGTCATTCTGTTAAAAATTTGAATGTTTTGTTGAGAAATCGCTTTTCCTGGTCGATAGTTTATTTCCTTGGTTGGAATATTATTTTTTCTGTTTAAAATCCGGAAAGTTGATAAAAATTTAACAGGTTAATAAAATTCAACTACTTTATTGATAATCCTCTTGTTTTAAACGAGATTTATCTCTTAGTTGAAGATTTTAATATTTTGTTAAAAATTCTTTTCCTTTTGGTAGAAAATTATTCGTTCCGGTTGAAAATTCTTTTCTTGTTCGAAAATTGAACTAACTGTTCAAAAATAGTTGAATTTGACCAAAAAAGATTTAAAAAAAAGAATCCTTCATTCAAAAATCATCATTTCTGGTTAATCCTTCAACTATTTCGTTGATACTCCCTTTCCTTGGATGAAAATTTCTTCTTTCACTGAAAATTGAATTATCCAGTTTTGGTTTAAAATTCATATTTGTAGTCGATAATAAGCACATTTTGTTTTAAAGTCACCCTTTTTGGGTTTAGATTTAAACTATTCTTGTTGGAAAATCACCTTCTTGGCTCATAATTTAACTGTTTCGATAAAAAATTCAACAATGTGGCGAAGATTTGAACTCCTTTGTAGAAAATTCACTTTTTTTGTTAAACATCCGTCATTTCAGTTGAAAATTTAAATATTTTGTTGAAAAATCTCTTGTCGCATTCTCCTTCGTGTTTTTGGCTTAAGAATTAATGAAGTTGAGTTTTTTTTCTCTTCAAAACTGAAAAATCTAGTTGGTCCAAAATTAGTTTTTTTTTTCTTGAAAATTAATTTCATAAATTGAAAATTGAATGTTTCCGTTTTAAATTAAAAATTTATTTCTTTTCGTATCAGAAAATTTTATGGAAATTCATCTGTATTTTTTAGAAATCCGTCCCTTGAGCTCAAACTCCGCTGTTTTTCAACTGCGAAAATTGAACTGCATCTTCGACTAGACATTCATATTTTTTGTTGAAAAATGATGTACTTTATTAAAAAAGCAACCTTTCTATTCAAAACTGTATTAGGAGTTAGGAGAATTTCAGATAAGACTTTATATTGTACCTGAATCCATTTCTTATTTTATCAATTTATTATGTTATTTCTAATTTTTCTTTCTTTTTATTTTAATTGTTTTCCTATTTTCTGAGAATATCTTCTTATATTCCCTGTTTTTCAGTATTTATTTCTTCATTTTGTCATAAATGCAAGTACTTTTTAAAAAAATTATCTTTGACTTCGGTGGCGTAATGGGTAGAATGCTCCACTCATCTAAAGCGGCGTTTCCGGTTCAAAGCCTGGCTAAGGCAGATTTTTTCTTGTTCTTCAAAAAGTACTCGTCCGAATTATTCGTTATTTTGTCGTAACTAAATGTTACTTTCTGTTCTCCAAAAGTTACAAAACTGTTTATACTATTTTCAGACTTCAAACTGGAGCCAGTTTGATTTGGAATGAATTCGATATTCTGTCAATTATGATGGAACTTTAAGAGACTAGCAATGAATCTTTTCATACCGGTTCAGATCGTGAGGGCAATGATTTAGGAATCAATTCAATGACCTTGAAGTTGACTTACCAATCGCGTAATGATGTTCATCACCCTCGTGCTCATGATCATGACTGTGACCTACGTCTCCTGTATGATCATGTTCTTGACCATGTGAGTGACCGTGTGAGTGTGAGTGAGCAGCTGAAAAACAAGAGTGATAAGACATGAGAAATTTTCTTATCGTACATACAGCATATCAATTACAATAAACTTCAATTACACATTCTTTATTATTAGGGAAAGTATAGGTCTAAAATAGCCAGTACCGAATAGAATATATGACTTTAGAATATTGAATATTCGGTAACAAGAAATTATGTTACAGAAAATAACTTTATGTATTCTAAGCATTACACGCGAGTCATAAATAAATATTTCAGATAAGCATAAAATAATTATTAACTTGTTTAATAATGTTCTTGAATAATTCCTAATATGTTGTTTATGAGGATAACTTTTTCTATCAGAAATATAATAATGTCAAATACCTGTTGTATTACGCGTAGTTATAAAATGGTTGGAAAAATGGTTCATTTGGATTTTCAAAAACAAAAATCAATTATCTTTACGCCTCTAATTGAAATTGCGCTTTGAGTCATTTTATCCCACATCAAATAATAATTTTTAAAAAACTAATATTTCGTCACTTACGAAATTGAGGTTACAGTAATTATAAATCCTCTGCTGCAACGGACATGAAGTTTAAAAATGGCGCGAATATTTGAAAAATGTTTAAATAGCGTAACGGAATTGAAACAAAAAAAAATGATAATGTGGATAAACACAACGAATTGAGGTCTAGTGGATCCCTCATTCTTTTATTATTTTCCATTTAGAAATAGCGTCAATTAAATCTCAGATGTACACTGCATAGAATTAGAGGCCCAGCGGGCTCCTGAAGAAGGAGAGTAAATTTAAAAAAAAGCAGTTGAATTTTCGAACAAAACTGGAAGAGTAAGAAAAATGAACTCCATGCCAAACAGACAAATTTGAAAACTTTCACGAATTTGTAATTACAAATTTTTACATTTGCACTTTAGTGCATTTTATCTTGAAACTTTGTGACGTTCCGCAATGGGAAGGCCCTAAAGGGCCTGACGGAATTCAGGTATAGAAGTTCGAGGAGTCAGTGAATGGGGGGCAGTCCAGCGTGCTTCGACAGTAGGTGTGTATGGTAATTGGAGGAGATGCATCATTTTGCAGTTAAATAACTATTGACTATTTGCAGTTAACAACCAGAACGAACTGAAAATCTCCCCCTCTCTCCTTCTTCTTCGTATTATTATCTTCTTCATGCCTTCTCTTCTCTCTCTTCTTCTCTCTTCTTCTCTCTTTCTATTCTTCTCATCTTCTCTTAACTCTCTCCCTCTCTTAACTCTTTTCTTCTCTTCGCTTTTTCTTCTCTTAACTCTCTTGGCTTACTCTCCTAACTTTCTTTTTCTCTTTTCCTTTTCTCTACTTCTCTTTTCTCTCCCTTTCTCCTTCTCTTGACTCCCTTCTTCTCTTCTTCTTCTAGCTTTGTTCTTTTCCTCTTTTCTTCTTTATTTCTTCTCTTCGTCTCTTCCTATCTTAACTATCTTCTTCTCTTGACTTCCTTCTTTCCTTCCTGTCTTAACTCTCTTCATCTCTTTTGCTCTTAACTCTTCTTCTCAAAACTTGCTTCCTCTCTCAACTCTCTCCTTCTCCTCTTTTTTTCTGTTATTCTACTCTTCTCCTCTTCGTTCATCCTTCTCCCCCTCTTCTTTTCTCCTTCTCTTATTTTCTCACTTTTCTTTTTCTTCTCTGAACTCTCTTCCTTCCTTAACTCCCTCCCCTCCCATCCGTACTCTTTTCTTCTTCTTTTCTTCCCTTCTTCTCGTCTTCCTCTCTTAACAATCCTTTCCTCTCCTTCTCTTATCCTCTTCTTTTCTTCTTATCTTCTCCTCTTTTTCTTCTCTCTGCCTCTGCTTCTCTTTTTTTCTTCGCCTCACCTTCTCTCCTTCTCTTATCCTCTTATCCACTTTACTCTCTTCCTCTCTCAACCCCGCCCCCTTTCTCTTAATTTTTTTCCTTTGTTCTATTAACTCTCTCCTTCCCTTAACTTCTCTTCCTCTCAGCTCTCTTCTTCTCTTAACTCTCTTCTTATGTTTTCTTCTTCTCTGAACTCTCTTCTTTTCCATCTTTTTTCCTTCTCTTCTTCTCTTCGTCTCCCCTCCTTTTCTTTGTCTCTTTGTCTCTTCTTCTCTCAACTCTCTTCTTATCTCCATCACTTCTTAAAACTCGCTTCCTCTCTTACTTGTCTTCCTCCCTCAACTCTCTTCTTCTCCTCTTTTCTTCTGTTTTTCTACTCTTCTTCTCTTCATCCTTTCATCTCTCCCTCTCTTGTTCTGTATTTTCTTAACTCTCGTCTTCTCTTATCTTTTCTTCTCCTCTCCTCCTCTCGTTTTCATCCTCCCTTCTTCTCTGAACTCTCTACCTTTCTTAGCTCTGT